>NW_004624758.1:22714126-22802731 GCF_000247695.1 Heterocephalus glaber
TCTTGTCATATTCTGAAGCAGTTCTGGAAGTCCTCTTTCATGAGTGTCTTTAAAGGTGTGATAAAAAAAAATATGGTGAATGCCAGTGCCCAGTGCCATCCAACAGAAAGCCGGGGTGTTAAAAAATCAGTGGTCCTCATCCACCCTGTTCACCCGATCTGGCACTGCGTGACTTCTGGTTCTTCCCCAAAGTCAAAATGACCATGGAAGCTAAACATGTGAAACAGATGAAGCAAGTATCAGCCATGACAGCACAACTAAAGACACTTATAAAAGGAAACTTCGAGAACTACTTCAGAAAGTGGCAAAAACAGTGAAATACATGGGTTCAAAGTAAGGGGGAGTCATTTGAGGGGTATTAATGTTAATGAGTCTTTCACTGCAATAATTTTTTTTAAATAGAAATATTCACTGTATTTTTTAAATCACACCTCCTGTCTTCTCACAGTGTGGGAGGCTGGAAATCCAAGATCAAAGTACAAAGTTTCCTCCAAAGCTTCTCTCTGGGGCTCAAAGATAGCCACCTTCTCTGTATCTTCACAGGGTCCCTCCTCTGTGCACATGTGCCCTGGTGTCACTCTGTCCAAACTTCCTCTTCTCATAAAGATTCCAGTCACACTGGATTAGAATCTGCTTCATTTGACCTTAATCACCTCTTTAAAGGTCCTATCTCCAAATACATCACCTTCTGAGGTACCTGGGAGTTGGGACCTTAATATATGAATGGGTGAGGGCAACATTCAGCCCAAGACAAATAGCTAGTGAGATCCCTTAAAGAGATTGACTGGAAAGAAATTGGGGTGCACAGTAAAGGTGGTCCCTACTTCCAAGCTGTGGTCATGTTATCAGGCAGGTGGGTCTTGGCGACTCAGAAGCCCCTACAAAGTTTCCAGGCTGAATCTCGGGGGGCCAGGCCATCTGGTGCTCCCAGAACCCAGCCTGTTCTCAGATTGCTGCTTTAGCTGTTGGACAATGTGCTCATGGGAGCTGATCCTTCAGTTCAAGACCTTCCAGTCTCCTCATGAGACACAGCACTGTGAATATGCTTAACACTACTGAGCTGTACACTTGAGAGCATTTAAGAGGGTAAATTTAATGGTTTGTGATTGTGCCATTACTTTATACCTATCTTTTTGTGGGGTATCTTCTCCCACTGTCTCGGGGGGTTTTGGTGCTTTCTTTCAGTTATTTCAAGAAAGGGGCCTCAGTAGCCTACAAACTGGGCACTCATTGTAGTTATAAAGAGATTAAAACCACTCCTGACAAATTTAAAGTGTATTCTCAGACTCATGTGGAAAGATGAATCCCATTTAAAGAAAAATGGTTTTGCCCTTCAGTAGCTGCCCGCTGTCTCTTTCAGGAATCCCGCATTCTTTGCATTTAAGTAAAAATTCTCATTGATTAGCAATAAAGTAAAGCAAACCAAAGTCTTCATCTGTAATGAAAGGATACATTGAGAGATGGTGTGAGGACTGCTCTTTTATAGACCTGAGTTGATCTTATCTCCAGCACTTTTCATTCTACTCAAAAGCACAGAGGGGGAAGCCTTATTTGCTTTCTTAACACACAGTCCTTTTACATAAATGTGATGCCTGCCCATAATAAAATGGTTACACCTTTCTGGAATCTCATTTCATCACTGAGCTAGCAAATCGATCGTGTACATATTTCAAAAAACACGAGTAAGTATCTTAGACTTTGTTAAGGAAAGAAACCCCATGAGATTGTTTCAAAACTTACTGCAGAGATATTCTACTTACATCATAAGTGGATCTTGAATCATTAATAGAAGAAACTTTCATTTATTCAGCACTTAAAGCACTGACTGCCAGCTGCTGTGCTGGATACTGTAAAGGATGTGGAATATCTGCTCCATGCCCAGATCTTTTAAGTTTTACAGCAGTCCTCAGCAATAAATGTTGTGGGAAACTCAGGGTTTTGGAGCTACAGGCAAGGCACCCAAATCATTGTGAAAACGGAATTAAATGTGGTGGAACAGGGACCGTTTGTGTCCCCAGTCTCAAGTACCACAGCCATGCTCCCTGTCCCATGAAAATCTGGACGAGTGGTTCGACACTGTGGAGGTGAACCATGTGAGTTCCAAAGAGACCTCAGCACAGGCATGGACACTCTGTTGCTTGCTCCAGCATCTTGCTTTCTAGCCTTGGATGTGCCCTGTTTTCTCCGTGTCCCTCAACAGGCCTCTTGCCCTCACCCTTTCAGCCCACACTGTGCACTGCTGGTTGCAGCAGGAAGCAGACCCAACAATGGCCACCTCACGCCTGGAGATCACTTTGTGTCCGCTTGGATGTCCCTTCACATTTTACAGGTGTAGAAACAGAGTCCTGGACAAAGAGCCCTCTTGGTCCAGGTCATGTATCTGGCCACAGGTGCCAATGGGGTGACAAACCCAGTGGTCCATCCACTCAACTGGTGGAAGAAAGGAAGCTAGTATTGATGGGTCTACTTGGTCCCAGGCAGTGAGGGGTGCTGCATGTCTTTTATCTCACATGATCCTCTGAGATCAGCAGTCATATGTCCAGATTTAAAGGGGACGCTTAGTGAAATCAAGTGGCTGATTCCGGATAACGTTGTATGTGAGTGGCAAATGCAAAACTGAAACCATGACTGTGTATCTCATCCAGCCCTGTGCATCATCCACTCCTCTCTCCCAAGCAGGAGCCCACAAAGCCTGGGCAGAGACCCCTCCCATATTTCCCCTGGCTGCCTCCTGGCCTCTGTCCCACGATGTTGGAATCCAAAAATTAGTGAGGATGGCCAGCATGTTTCTCTGTTTCTATCTTTCTGGACAATTTGTTCCATAAATGCTTGTTTTTAAGCGGTTCAACATCATTCCCCCAGGGGCTCCACACAGCCTTTAGTTGGAGTGATGTTGGCTGATTTTCTCAGATCCATCTTTCTTCACTTGTTGAGCCTGTCATAAAGTGTTTTACAGAGGCTGGAAATTACTCTCTCTGGTACTCATGGAGGGAATCAGTTGAGACTTGCCAGGAATCCAGGCATTTAGAACATGAGGTTTGAAGCCCTCAAATTTCTCATGTCACTCTTCTCCAAAAAGCAGACTGCAAGACGGTAAGGTCACACTCACTCTAAGCTGAAAATGATCTTGATAGACATTTACTTCTCTTTTCAGATGAAGAAATAGAGATGGGAGGTGACAGGAAATATCCCAGGTCACCTAGATCATTGGTGGCAGAACTAGGTCTATTACTCTTATTTCTTGAAATGGAGTTTATATCTTTCTACTATATCACACTGTTGTCTAGGAAACCAAAATTGGGTATCCACCTACCCCTCTCCCCCATTTACCCATCCATCACTCATCCACCCATCATCCATCCACCCATCTGTGTGAATCATCACTGGTGATAACACAAAAAGCATTCTTACACAAATAGGCAGTTTTTCTAATTAAAACCATTAACACAACAGAGTAATGGAAATATTGATTGGTCCCCAGAGTATTTGGCATTATTAGTTTTGTTGGATATTCCTAGAATTGTAAAAATATTTAGTATTGCAAAAGAGTCAAGTTATGCCAATGACAATCATCAATCACAGTGTGCCAAAAAGAAAAATTTTGATGATAGCATTTAACATCTTATAACAAAAAAATAATTTAAAAAATAATTTAAAAATCACATGCATCTCATGTTTAAAGTTTTTCAAAACCTGGCAGGTTTGCATGACCTGCAGACATAACTATTGTTAGTCTCGTTATTTGGGTTTTTTCATAAAAAAGAATTTCATAGATTCCAAGACTTGGATGGTTCCTTAGATATATTGGCTATGATAAAAAATACGCTGAATGTTTATACATTTTTTTTAAAGTTTATTATAGTGAAAGACAAATTGTCTTTAGTTTTCATGGCCACCTCAGTGTCCTGAATCAGTTCAAAGCATTTACTTTCCATGGTCATTTTGACTAGAATTTTGAGATAGGGTCTTGCTAAGTCCCTAAGTTGCTCAAACTTGCAATCTTCCTACCTCAGCTGCCCAGAGTGCTGGAATTACAGGCATGTGCCAGATGCTCTGTGACTTTCTTCACCCTGAGCACATAGCTCTTCACCCTCGCTGACCACCAGGACTCCTCTCCTAGCACGTGGCAATCACTTGGTACTTTCCAAAGAGATCTAGAACATTGTCTTCCCTCTTTCCAGTCACCTCTGCTAAGGCTCAGTTCTCTCCCCACGAAAGAGGCCGCTCTCCTGCATGCAGGTGCACACCTTTGTCTTCCCCAGGGAATCTGCCCGCTCTGTGTTCCATTCTGTCCCCTGCCCGCAACTCCACATGAATGCAGTGGTGGGAGAGGAGCAGTCCTGAGCTTCCCTCGAGGATTCAGTTGTGACTGGAGCTCTAAGTGGCAGGGAGGGCAAGGTGTGCCAATGGCTCCCTCCTCACTGTCAAGGCCTCCGCAAGCCAGCCCTTTAACTATTTGAAGCCAGGTCTCCCTTCCTTAAGGTTTCAAGTCCTTTCATTAGCAAAACCACTCCTCCCTGGATGGTGTGTTTCAGCTTCTTTGCATCCAGTGGTGTGCTGGTGTTATGGTTGGGTCCAAAATGTCCCCTAAAAGGCTCTTAAGAAATATTGAAGACTTTGAAGAGTCATTGAAGACTTGTTTTCCAGCTGTTGGGATCTGGGGAAACTGGGTCATGACAGTGCTAACTTCAACAGGTTAACACATTGAAGAGTTCATAGAATGGATTACGAGAAGGTGGGGCTGAGTTGGAGGAAGAAGGGTAATCTTGGCCCTGGCCCCTCTCCCCCGACCCCTTTCTGGCTGCCATAGGGTGGGCTTCCTTGCTGCCACGAAGTGGAAAGTTTTCCTCCACCACGCCTTTCCTCCACGATGTTTCCATCTTTCAACCAGCCGACCATGGACTCAAACTGAGCAAAAATAAATCTATACTCCTTTCAGCTGTATCTATTTGAATATTTTGTCCCAGCAATGAAAAGATGACACATATCACTAGCAAACATCTAACAACTTATTCTTCAAAGACGTTGGGGCCACTGTGTTCTCTCTTCCACGGCATCCCACCCTCACACTGTAGGGTGTACTTTTCCTACTTTTGCTTGGTCCAAACTTGCTCTGCAGAGCCTGTTTCTTTTTCTACCTTTAATAAAACTTTGCTACCATTAAAGAAAAGAGGTGTTGGGGTTGAGGGGAGTCCAATTTATACGCCACTGCTGCATCAACCTTTAACTGTAGTGCTCAGGGAGGAAAATAACACTGAGGAGGGTTAGAAAAAACACCATTTAATAACTATTTTTGTAATACAGATTAAGCATCCCTAATCCAAAAATCCAAAATCCAAGATGCCCCAGAATCCAAAACTTTTTGAGCACCAGTGTAAAGTCATAAGGGGAAAATTCCACACTCGACCTCATGCAACAGGTCCAAGTCAAAACGCAAGCATGTTAAAAATACAGTATAAAATTACCTTCAGGTGACGTGTGCAAGGCATATTTAAAACATTAATGAATTCTGTCTTTACACTTGGGTCCTACCCCCATGATTTCTCATTATGCATGTGCAAGTATTCCAAAATTTTTTAAAAATCTAAAATCTGGTTCCATGCATTTCCAGTAAAGGATACTCAACCTATAACTAATTCAGGCAAGAATTATCAATGAATGCTAAAGCCACTGAACAAAGGACTGTTGAGAGGCACACACTTACACAGTATCAGAGTATCTCCCCTCAGGCAGCTGCTTAATTACAGAGAATAAAAGATATCTTTAAAATAAATGATTCTGGTGGTTACTACCTTTAAAAAGTGATCAAATTTACCACCATCAGTAAAGGAACAAATTGTCACAATCTACTTCCTAGCAGGACTTACTGCCAAGAATGTTTAATCTAATCAAGCATGGGGAAACAACCAACAAACCCAAGTGGAGAGGCAGTATACAACAACTAGCCTAAAGCCTGGAAAAGTATCAATGACATGAAACAGAGTGAAAGAGTAGGAGCTATGTTAGCCTTTTCCTAAAAGACTGAAGACACATAACATCTACGTGTATTATTCTACATCAAGATTTATTTATTTATTTTGGTACGGGGGGGTCGAACTTGGGTCCTTGTGTTTTGGGGGCAGGCGGTGAAACCACTGAGCTAAATCCCCAGCCCCCTAAGATTTTTTTAAAAGGCTATACAGGACATTTCTGGAGCACTTGAAGAACATTAAATATGCATAATCTATTTATAATCCTATTGATGTTAAATTTTCTAAATTCAGTAATTGTATGGTAGTGATACAGGAGATTGTCTTCATTTTTATAAATACATACTAAAGTATTCAGGGGAAAAGTTTCCACCTTACTGTCAAGTGATTTCACAAAAATGAAAAAGGCAATAACAATTTGGAAGGAGCAAAAGAAAGTACAAATGTAGCAAAATGTTCACAATTGATAGAACAAAATAAAGAATATATGGGTGCTCATTATAGTTTCCAACTTCTCTGTTGGTTTAAATATTTTTCAATCTAAAAAAAGAAAAGAAACACAAAGGAACTGTTTAGGCCTGGTGGCTCTGAATAGGACTGTTATTTCTCTTATTCTAGGTACCACTTCTCTACCAATGTAACTTTGATTGCAAGAGCTTTCGGTGGGCAACTACTTCACATATTTACTTACATGGAGCAACTGTCGACCTCAAATTCTAAACCTTGCTTGAAATACGTTTATCAGACATGAATTGAAATTTCACACTGTATCCCTTACATATGCACAATTGTGTGCCAATTAAAATTAAAAGTTAAACTAAATTGTCAAGTCACATAGTCCCCATTTCTGCAATGCATGACTTTGTGTTCATCCATATTACATTATCAGGTCAGAGCTATCTCTCTGGGATTCAGCCTCATATTGGATTGAAATTCTGCATTCCTTTCAACTCACCCCTGATCTCTGTGAACCGCAAAGAAGATAAACATGTCATGTGGGACTGAACTACATATAACAAAAATTTATTGAGTATGCACAATGTCCAAAGCATTGGATTATGTACCAAAAAACAACAAATAAATGAGGTTTTTTATGATTGCCTTCTGGAGGATAAGAACCAGGCCTTCTTCCTCGTCATCTGATAGCACCATGTGGTCATGAGTAGGTGTAGAGACTAACTACCTGCCTTGGTCTTCCGTAGTCGGCAGGGAAAAAGCTTAATGAATCAATTTCCTTAAGACATTATACAAAAAATAATCAAAGAGCTGAAAAACTTTATGAGCTCATTACTTCTCAAACATGCAAAATTTTTTAAAAACTCAAAATAATGGGAAGAATCAACATCAGGCTGGCAAGACTAGGGTGAAAACTAGCATGTTTATGCCTTGCTGATGTCTGTGCAGATTATTTTTGGAAAGCAGTCTGGCCTGTGTATCAAGAGCTATAAAAAATGTCCACATCCGGGTCCAGGGATTTAGCTCAGTGGTTTTGCTGCCTACTTCACAAGCCCAAGGACCCGAGTTTGATCCCCAGTACCTACCCCCCAAAAAACATGTCCACATCCTTGTAAAATAATCTCATTCCTGGGAATTTACCCTGAGGAATAATCCAGAAGAAAGTGAAATGCCATAACGTAAAGAAATGCATTGCATTCTCATTTGTAGCAGTGAAAATAACTAAGAATAACTGAGAATAATTAAATCATGGTACGTCAGCCACACGGACTCTATTGAAGCCCTCAGAATGACAAGCATGAGGCTTAGTTCATAGCTGTGCAGGAAATGCATATGTTATAACAGTGAGCAAATGTGTGCATACATGCAAACATAAGGACTAAAAGAAAACTGGCATTATTGAAAATAACTGACTTTAGAGAGGTGGAATTATGAGAAATTTTATCTCTATTCTGATGGAGTTGTTATATTTGGGCAATAGAAGGAATCTGATAGAATCATCTATTGACTGGAGGAGGAAAGAAAGGCGTCATGAGCTGACTTGTGTCTCTCCAAACTTCATGTTGGATTCAAACCTCGACACCTCAAAATGCAACCATATTTAGAGATAAGGTAAAGAAGTGATTAAGGCAAAATGAGGATGTAGGGTGGGCAGACCCTGAGTCAATCTGACTGATGTCCTTATGAGAAGAGGAGACCCTAGAAGCCTGGCCTGCAGGTAGGGAGAGGGGACCACATGAAGACACCAGGAGAAGTGGCATCCACAAGCCAAGGAGAGAGGTCCCCCCAGACATCTTGATCTTAGACTGCCAGTCTCCAGAACTGTGTAACAACACATCTGTTGTTTAAACCACCTGATCTGTATGTCTTGTCGTGGCAGCTCTAGCATACTAATACAGACTATAACAAATGACCCAGCCAGGCATGGCTAACTTGGATGTCTCGAAGGGTCAAACCAGAAGACTGAGCATGGTAGATATTCATCATTATCAATACCCTTACAGGTGCCCAGGACCAGAGAGAATCTGGTGAAGCCTCTTTTGCTATCTTCTTCCCATTAAATAGAATGTCCAACTTTCTAATTCTGGAATGGGGTGGAATCTGCATTTCTAATAATAATAATCTGCCCCACCCCATTTCAGTTTCAGTGATCTCCTTGGGCTGAGATCCTACAGCATGATTAAAACTCATAGCTTTTGGGTTTCTTCTCTACCCTCCATCAATCAGACACCTCAGGTGGCCTGAATGTCCTGTTGGACTCTCAGGTGCAAACTGCCTTTAAAAGTCCAAATGGCAAAAACAATTCTACTGTGGCCATACGCCCAAAGGAGCTGAAAGCAGAGATGCAAACAGGCACTTGCACCTGTTCATGTTCACAATAACCAGAAGGTGGAAGCAACTCACATGTCCACCGAGAGATGAATGGACAAGCAGAGTGTGGTCTATAAAAGGAAAGAGATTCTGACACACACTACCACATGGATGAACCTCGAGGACATTATCCTATGTGAAATCAGTCAGTCACGAAAGGACAAATACTGCACAATCACACCTATATGCGGTACCTAGTATAGTCAGATTGCTCAAAGAAACAGAAAATAGAATGGAGGTTGCCAGGGGCTGGAGTCCCTGGGGACAGAGTCTCACCTTGGGGGCATGAAAAGGGTTCTGGAGATGGATGGCGGTGATGGTTCCAAAACTATGTGAAGGAACTTAATGCTTCTGAGTTCTACGCTTAAATGGTGAAGATGATAATTCCATGTTGTGTACAGTAAAGCAATTCCAAAGGGTATTTTAAGAGGGAGCCTGCACGGGGCGTGTGGGAAGACGGACAAAGCCTCAGGCTGGGTCGCCATGTGCACCAGTGGAGGCGACTTAGAGAAGGGTTTGGCTGGATCCAGGCAAGCAACTAGAGTGGGCCCAGTCCCGCCCAAGCCTGAGTGACGGGTGGGCTGACGGAGGGACCCATCGCGGCGCCAGATCACCTTTCACCAGTGAAGTTTCAGGACCTGGCCCGGAGCCCACAGGCCAGTCTTATTTCTTCTTCCCCCAGCTTCTCTTCCACCAAATAAGAAGGTGGAGGGGCCTGAGCTGGGCCTGCTCTGTGGGCAGCTCTGGACTGCAGAGTGTAGGCCAGCCCCACGTGTTTGGGGTTTCTGCGGCTGGGGACCTGACAGCACCTCCACGGCCATTCCCATGGGGTTTGGTGGGTAACATTCCCGAGTCCCTCTCCTAGGAAGAAAAATAAACAGCTGAGAGCAAGCCGCTCCAGCTGTGGGACATGTTCCAAGCCCCAAAGGCGGAAGAAGTGATTCCAGCCCCAAACGCCTACCTAGTTAAACTGAAAGCAATGGGCCACAGGAGGGAATGGGAACTCTTCCATGAACCCGTTTTATCAAGGAAATTTAAAAGTCCCTCCCAGAGAGTTCATGCGTTTCACTTTGTAATTTGTAATGTGGCACTCCAGCCTTTGTGTGTGTGTGTAGCATGTGCCATAAAAGCAGACCTTGTAAAGACCCACACGGCCAGGATGTGTGTGCTGAGCCCAAATGGTTGGAACAGAGAACTGGCTTGGTACTGGCCCTCCGCATGGAAAGTCATTCTCCAAGTTCCTGACTATTAGGCGCCTTAGTTTCCCAATCTATATCTTGCTATGAGGCCAGCAGGGTGGTGGATAGAACAGTGAATGCTGGAAGATAGGAAACCCAGGCCTATTGTGGTCACAGGTGAGTAGAGTCCTCCTGTCCCAAGGTGTGGATTCAGCTAAGTAGTGAGCACCAGGCAGAGATCATGAGGGGCCAACAGGGCCTCATGGGACAAGCTCTTGACTAGGAAAACAATGTGAGCCCACCCCCCTACCTTAGCCACCAGTACCATTTAAATTTAGTGAGTTCCCACATGTCTTCTCTTATGAGAACTAGGAACTTCACTGGACCTCATTGTCCTCATCTGTAAATGGGGATAATGGGATGTACTTTATAGTATTTGGAGGATCAAGTGACATATGTGTGGGGCACCTCAAACTGGGCAGCTTGGGAATCAGGCCATTGTTGCTGCGTGGAACTTCTCCAAGGTTAGCAAGAGGAGGGCAGATTAGCAGTAGCACAGTGTCATTCCCACCTGGACTCCTCCCGTTCAAAGCTCTTTCTGTGAAAACTGTGATGACCACAGTGACCACAGCTGGTGGAGAACCGTGACTGTATTTCAAGTCTCCCCCACCCCCAGCTTCTGCAGGTGAAAGGAATCATGGACTTGAGTCTGGCTCCTGAAGAGTCTGGGGCTGCTTTTCGCTGGGGGCACCAGAGGAATCACCATCTTCCTGGGCACAGAAAGAAGGGTTGCTGCAGGAAGTTCCTGAGCTGTCTAAGCTGGCGGGGTGGAGGGGCTGCCTGGTACGAGCCAGCAGCTGGCCTTGGGCAGGTTCTATAGGTCCTGAGCGAGACCCTGGAGGGTGCTATAAATGTGTTCTGCACACTATTATTGCTCACCATGGGAGCTGGGCTGACAGCCTGGAGCAGCCAGGACAGCCCACTGCCAGCCACCTTGGAGCAGAGTCTTGTGGCCAGGGGAGGAAAGGGCTTAGCACATCTCCATTGCCAACTGGAGGCCAGCCCCAAGTCTGAGGCAGTGACACCAGCATATTTGTTGTTATGAACTCATCAAGTCTGGGCTTGGAGGAGGGCCGGGCCTTGGAAGTGCCAGGAACATGGACCCCTACCCAGAAGTTAGTGCAGCTCTCTGCTGTGTGAAGAGAACCTCATTCCACACCTTCCATACTGCAAAGAGCACCCCACTTTGCCACCTTCCAGCCAGCACTGTAATCTGCCTCTTCAGGATGACTCAGAGGCCCTGGAAGAAAACTGACCTTCAAGAAAGGGAAATCCACAGTCCCAGGTCCCTGAAGCATGGCTCAGAAGGCGGGGACATGGGCCCCAGGCCAGCATGTTCTCCTAGCACCAAGGACTCCTCATCTTGTCAATTGAAACATGATCAGATGAAGGGCAGAGTGGGGTCTCTAACATCTGGGGACCAGGACAGGGGCGCCAGTGCAGGTACTTGAGTCTCAGGGTGACACTAACCTTGACAATCCCCAGCAATGTCCAGGCATCTAATGCTGATGGTCTCCTTTGAATATCTGTGTTATGGTTTAGATCTATAATGTTCTCCTCAAGTCTCATGTGCTTAGAGGTGGGGCTTTCAGTAATCGAATCACAGGGGCACTATCCTTATCAGCATATCCTTTGATGAGCTCATAGCTGAATGTTAGGAGGTGAGGCTTGGTCAGAAGAGGTGGGTGACTGAGGGTGTTGACCTGGAAGGGTACATTCTTATCGCTGCCCCCTTCTACTTCCTGACTGCCATAGTTTGAGCAGCTTTCCTCTGCCATGCCCTCACCATGCTGTTTCTGCCTTGGAGCCAGCTGACTGTGGACTGAACCCGTGGAAACCATGAACCAAATAAACTTCTCCCCCTTTAAATTACAAGTACTGGGTATTTTGTCCCAGCAACAGGAAAGTGACTAATACAATGTGTTCACAAATATCATCTATGTCCATTCAATTCAGATAAGATCTGTTATGAAGTGCCTCTTTTAGTGCTCAGTGCAATGAGAGAAAAATAGGTTAGTGTGGACTAAGCACTATGTAATAATACCATTAAACAAATTGGGATTCAGGTCTTCCTGAGAGGGATGGTGAGTGCTTAAATACATGCCTCATTCAGGGGCCATCCCATGACTCCAAGGATGGCATTAGGATCCCCACTTTATAGATAAGGAGATTGGAACTCAAAGTCACAGTAAAAAAAAAAGGAGCAGAATGAGACTGGAACCTATGTCTACGCAACTCCAAACTCTAGACCATGTGAATGACACCAAGATCTTCAAATATGGCCCCTGCCCTCCAGCAGGTCCCAGTTCAGTGGGGAGTTGACCATCAAAACAACTGGGTTCGATACAAGGGCAGGATGAAAGGGTGCTAAATGGATATGAAAGTTACTTCCAAGGACCTAGAATTTTTCAGAGTCAATAGGACTTTGAAGGTTTGACAAGTTATCATCCTGAAGTCCCCTGATAGAGCCTCAAAGCAAGCAAACAAACAAGGAAACCAACAACAAAAACCAAAGTAGAAATGAGTTTTCTTGGTGACTGATGACTGGTGACCACTGATGTATCTAATATTCAGGCTCCTGTGACTCTCAGGTACAAGGCCTCCTGCTACACGTCACATAGCCAGAGGTGACACTGGTGAGTGAGCCATGAGCGTGAGGACCTGTTCCCCTCAGTGTAGCCACTGATTTTCCCATGGCCACATGATAAGACAAAAGGCAGAGCAGTGTCGAGGTGTGAAGATGTGATGGCACTTTACCAGACCTCCCAGAGGGCCGGGCTGGTCACCTGAGCTGGGGACGTGTCTCCTGCAGCCACCAGAGACAGCCAGATCCTTCTTCCATACAGAAGGGAGCCTCTTTCAGATTCAGGTGGAGACAAAGAAGCCCGGAATGCTTTCTTCCTTTCAATATTTCATCAGGAACGACATCCCATGAAATTTTTATGCCCCAGTACACTGGGTTGAACAGTGGCCCCTCAAATTCATGTTCACCAGAAGCCATGAATGTGACCTTATTTGGAGATAGGCTCTTTGTGAATGGAATCAAGTTAAAGTGAGAACATCCCACATGAGGATGGACCCTAAATCCAGTATGACTGGGGTTCTTACAGGGAAAGAGCCACATGAAGACAGAGGCACAGGTATAAGGAGGCCACGTTGAAGCAAACACACCAGAGACCACCAGTTCCACCAGAAGCTGGACAAGGCAAAGAAATCTTCTTCCTTGGAGCCTCCAGAGGGAGTGTGGCCTTGCAGGCACCCTGACCTTGGACTTTTACCCTCAGAGATATGAGACAATAAATTTGTGTTGTTGTAGGCTACCCTGTATGTAAAACTTGATCATAGCAGCCCTAGGAGGCCAAGACGTGGGGAGCCATTTTCTAAGCAGCTCCCATTTGGAAAAGATGAGGTTGGCTGGAGATACCACTTTGTGTGAACTGGGTCCTTGCAGAGGTAGTGGGCAGTGGCCTCGCTTTCTGCCTTTGCTGCCACTACCCAAGGCCTTGGGCAGCAGACAGAGAAAAACATCTTTTTCTGTGGCCCTGAGCTCTGAGGCAGGTCACCCAAGCTCCAACTAAGCCTCCTTCTCTATTTCTTAGAGGTAACAAGACCTCTCTCATGGGCCCAATGGTAACAACTCCTTTACACATATCCACAGAGACAGAGTAGTTAAGAACCCTGCTGTTCTGTGTAAATTGGTACAACCTTTCCATAACACCTTAAAAATATGTGTCCACTTTGACCCAGCAATACCACTAGGAATCTATCCTAAAGAAATAATTGGCTATTATTTATATAGCAAAGCATTGTGGGACAGAATGTATTTTTTTCTCTTCCTTCGCCTCTTCCTGGTCACAACACATATCCAACTCCTTTAAGGACCAGACAGAGACTAAGCTGGAGTGACATAAATGGCTCTTCGTTATAAGCCACAAAGAGAAAGAAGGGGTAGGAACCTCCGTAGCACTGCGGTTGTACTCATAGCAGATGACCTTGGCAGGATGAAGTCGGAAGTGCATGGACAGTGACCTGGAAGCAGAAGCAGGAGTAGCTACTTGTCTTCCCCACTTTCTCTTTCGACAGTCAAACCCAAGGGAGACAAGGTGGGCCAAAAGCTGACAGGTGGGGGCAAAGTCAAAGCGAAGGAGGTAGGATGGAGAGGAAGGGCTCCCACAGGGCCTGATGGCAGAGCAGCAGGGAAGATCCCTGGGTCAGGAAACCTCTCACAGGGTCCCAGGAGGCCAGGCCCAGAGTCCTCTGCTCTTCCTCCTGAGAGCTGGGCAGAGGGCCATCCTGGCTCACTCCTGCCTTTGCCATTGGAGAGTTCTGGCTCATTAGTTCTGGCTCTGACCTGTCCCACAGACAGACTTGGAACTCTTAGCACCAAGAATAGGGATTTAGATCTAAAAGGATGGAACAGCCATGGAATGGGTCACACACTCCAGGTGGCTGCGTCACAAATAGAGACGAGGAATGAAGAGAGAGGTATGGGGGATCCTGCCTTTGGGTTTGGGAAGCAAATGTCCCCAGAGCTTTCCTGGGGAGCTCTTTTGAAGGTGCTCTCTGAGCAGAGAGAAATCAGGTCTTGGTGCTGTAAGATGTGCAACAGCAGGTTCCTTCAGGAGGTCCCGGGGCTAGAGTAACCAGATGCGCTTGCTCCTCGTGTGGAAGGACAGTGGGGCTCGTGGGATGAGTCTGTGAAACATTTAAGGGGAGATGGGGAACATTTGAACCATGCCTTTACCCCAAAGAAGGAAAATTATTTTTAAAAATTAGGAAAGCAATAGGGTTTGAGAACCAAGAGTGCCCCCAGAAAGCAGGTGACTGGGTCTGTCTGACAGCTGGGACCCCTGAGGGCTCCTGCGGATGGAAGCCTGGATACAAGTCCCTGTGCTGCCACTTCCTGTGCAAGCGACTTCCCCACCCTTGTTTCTGTCCCATTTCCAGAGTTGAGGCAGGACCAATGCTCCCTAGCACTGTGACTCTGTCTCTCCCTGCCGGTGCCCTCAGGGAACTGGCCAGCTACTGGACTGTGGCTTTTGCATCCAGGAGTCTCTACAGGATCCAGGATCCTGTCCCATCCTTTACACCTTTAGCCAGGTGGGGGCAGCATCTGGACTGGGCTAAAAGACACCCTCCTGCCCACCTGGGAGCAGATAGAGACACCTGTAACCAAGGGAGAGGAAACTCTGCTAGGTGCCATATTCTTGGGATAAGGAAAGGATTCCCAGGGCCATTCCAGAGGATAGTTTTATGTTAACACCAATATTCGAGAAAACTGGATCTTGAGACCATAATGCTAAGTGAAATAAATCAGACACAGGTTAAATATTGCAAAGCTTCTCTTATAGAGAGACCCAACATAGAAATAATTTAAGCAGCAGAGTAAAAGATGAATGGTAGGAAACAGGAAGGTAGACTTTGTGGAAGTGGGTAGGGGACCTGGGGAAGCGAGTAGAGAAGGGGAGTAATGATGGAGATGTGGCAAGAGCATCACATGTCCATCCAAGGGCTAAGCGGGCCTCCAAAGATGCCTCTAGAGATGCAGATCTCTGCAGTGAGGGCCAATGGCCCCGGACCTCCCCACGGTGATTGCTGACTTCAGCGTGGTGTTCTCGCCAGAGAGAAACACAGCAAGGGGCTGTGTGAGAGGTCCTCCCATGACCCTGGGTGGAGTGGAGCTGGGCCCTGGCTGTCCTCTGGTTTCCTGAGGACAGGCTTCTGGAGGAGGGTGAGACGGGAATACACGGAGGGCCAGCCAACCCCTGGGAATTGCTCCAGAAAGGATCTCAGCGAATGCAGAGTTCTCACGAAGAAGGACAGGAGCCCAGAGAGGCCTGGCAGACATCAGGCCATGCTGAGCTGCCTGCTGGGAGGGCACTTGGGCAGAAAGAGGATTCAGGCTTCCTGTCCCTGAAGGTCTTCTCAGAGATGAAAGGTATAGAGTGAATCCAGACATTATCCTAACACCATTTACATAGAGGCCACAGCTGTGGGCCACAAGGCTCTTCTGGAACCAGAGAGAGACTAGGAAGGGTCACCACCCACCACTACCAACAACATCACTATCAGCAGCACCACCAACAACCCCATCAACCCACTATCACTACCAGCAACTCTCACCACCACCAAAATACCACCACATCAACACCAGCCCTGCAGACTTGAGACCAGCTGGTCACGTGTGAAGCCTTCTGCCTCCCTCTCCTTCCCACCAATACTATGCTGATGGTATAGTTTATCTGCAATTCAAATATAACTGGGGTTCCAATACTCGTCTTTGCTAGCTCTGCCAATTCAATGTGGAGACAGCTGGAAGAGCTCAGGTGAGAGATGAGGGCTTGCAGGGCTTGTGGATGGACAGGGGGTGGAAGGGGAGGTTAAGTCCAAGGGCATTCACTGGTTTGGGCTCCAGACAACTAGGTGGATCATGGCAACAGATTAAGATGTCATGTAGGTCAACTGGAGGAGAAACCAATTTGGGAGGCGTTGTGTTTGAGATGCTTGTTAAATACCCAGGTGGGGATGTCACAGGTGACAGTGGGACATATGAGTGTGGAATTCGGGGGGGGGGGGGACAGAGCTGGGATCTGGTGGTACTCAGTGATGGTCACGAGGAAGAGAGTCCAGCTGGAGACTCTGGGAATGGGGCTAAGGACTGGGCTCCTAGTTACACCAAGGGGTCAGGAGAGGCAGGCGGGGGTGAGAGCAATCGGGACACCCGCTGACTGTCTCACTTCTCCGAATATCTTATCACCTCGTTTTGAGACTTACAGGGAAACATTTTTTGAGCCCTGGTATAAGCCTGTGTTTTGCAAAGGCAATTCACGTGTCATTTCAATCGTACTGTTGTTAAGTGGTCATTCTTATTCCCATTAAAAGGTTTTAACAGTGAGGCTCAGACAGGCTTAAATAATTTCCCCAGATCACCACTTAATCCGCTGAGATTTAAGCTCAGGTTTGCTGGGTTCCAAAACATCTGTTCTGCACTGAGTCTTGTTTATTTTATGTGTATCTGCTTGGCCTGATCCGTTCCAGGTGGGGCTTTCCCTTACTCCTCTCCATATCTCTCTGTGTCTCCCATGGTGCCAGGCACTTTGCTGACACTTAGTCAGTAATGTTCTGGATTTGATGGGTGAAAGGCCACACCCTTGGGTAGGGTCAGCCAAGGCATGATGCCTACAGAATTATCATAGAAATTCCAAGAGTGTATTGCTTTTTGTCTCCCAGAGATCAAGAGCTTGTTACCTGCTCTGTCTGAATTCCAGTCCAAACATAGAGCAACTAGTTGGGAGCAAAATCTACCCAACAGCCCCAGGCTGCCCTGGCAGAGAGCAGAAGAAAAGCTGGGCTTAGAAAGTGCCATGCTTGCACCCCAAAGAAAGACAGTTAAAGCTGCAGAAGGTCTAAGGAAAGATTTCTCCAGCTCCTGCCCTTTGCACTTTGCTCAGGTAGGGAGGCTTATTATACTAGTGAGGTCCGTGTGCAGGGCAGTGCCTCTCACTGGTCCTCCTAACCTGGCTCCTGGAGTAGAAATCAAAGCACCTGATGCATCTTCCTTGAGAGTTCCTGCAGAGCAAGGTGGGGTGATGGCTGGATTGTCCCCAGGTATAATCACCTGCCAAGCATCAGGCATTGTTCTCGGCAACTTACGTGGGTGAGTTGGTGACTTCCTGACCACAACACTGAAAAGTGGATCCTGCAATTCCTTCCGCTTTATAGAAGAGGATGCTAAGGACCAGGAGGTGGGATAACTTGCCTGAGGTCACACAGCCAGCAGCAAAGTCAAGATGCATATCCTGGCAGTCTGACTCTACCAACCATACCTTGAACATTGTGCACTAGATCCTGCCTCAGACCAGGAGGATCCTGTAAGAGAAGCCCCACCCTACACTCACATCCTTCCCATCCTGACCCCGAGCTGGGACCACAGACCAGAACAGGCGACTCCTCCGAGTCTCGGTTTCCTCATCCAGAAAAGGAACTGCTTTCTGGAATCCTTAGACTGTGATAAGGATTAGAGGACAACACACATGTGAAAATCTTTGAAAACTGAAGCACAGTCCAGAGGTAGAGGATTAGTGAGCTAAGTGAGCAGATAAGCCTAGGCCAGGGCTGGCAAACTTTCTGAATGGAGCCAGGCAGTAAACATTTTAGGCTTTGCAGACCATACAGCCTCATTCACAACTAACTCAGCCTGCCACTGTATGGCGAGAGTGACCAGCCACGGATGCTATGTAAGTGAACGAGTGCAACTGTGTTCCAATAAAACTTTATTGACAAAAACAAGTGGTGATCTAGATAAAGACAGGCCTTTGTCTGGAAGAAGGACTCTAGTGAGATGTGGCTGAGATGTGTCCTCTGCTTCTCTAATTAATGGAACGATTTTCCCAGAGACCCTGTCAGATTTGCAGGCAGCACATCAACTGCCTCTGCACCACTGTTCTTCGGCCCTGAGAGGTCAGGAGGGGGCAGAGTCTTTCGGAATGGGGGAGTCGGGTTGTCAAAGTTCTGCTGGTCTTTCCTCCTCCTGCCTCCCTGAGCCTCATGTAAGACTAGGGTGCTCCTGCTAGGGAAGCATAACAGATGGGGTGCCCAGCAGAGCCAGGCAGGATGCAGGGAAGGACCCTAACCTACACCGCGCTCACATCCCCCTGGGAACGTGACCGTGGCAGCAGGCAGTGGATTGAGGATTGGATCAGAACACTGGCTCCAACACGACTATGGTGCAAGGCTAAAAGGGAAAGCTAAGCAACAGAGTCAAGTTGATCCAACACCAACAGGCTGCAATCCTTGGCAGGGACCTGTGCGATGACATTTTGCTGGGATTACTGACATCTGCATTTAAGTTGAAGCCGCAACCAAACCAAGCCCAGTTGTACTGACCCAGAATTCAGGGTCTTCACTGGGCAATGTGTCCTTTGAAGAGATCTAGGGCTGGGTGGGAGGAGAAGGGCCATGATCATCGGGGGCTGCTGCGTGGCAGTTCGTCTCTGGGATGGTGCCCCTGCATCGCTGTGAGGCATCACCAGAAAATTCACCCTGCATCAACATCCAGGCCCAGGTCACAGTGGCCTGGCCACGTTACACCAGGAGTGGCGTCTATTTACTACTCAGATTGGGGAGGGGGTGCTCATTCCATTTAGTCCACACATTAATGGAGCACCTGCTGTGCACAGGGCACTGGGAACACCAAGGTGAATGAAAGCTGCCTTAGGTTGGAAGGGGAGCAGGAGCATAAACCAGCAATCGCAATATAATGTGGCAAAAGTGAGCTGCGAGGCTTCCACATACGGAAGCTCTCCAAACCAGGTCCGATGAGCTACCGCTGTGGAGGAAATGGCCTGCCCAGGCTGTTCTCACCTCCCTGACAGGTAGCCCTGAGGATGAGGATGGAGCCTTGTTGAGCTGCCTGAGAGAAGAACTAGAAACAATGCAAGGGACATTCAGGGGACAGGGAGGACAATCCTGTTGCTCCCAGTTGTTCCTCAGTAGAAGCCAATGCTCTGTCCGCCTGGGAAGTAGTGACGGAGGTTCTTGCCTTGTGGGAGAGGCTGTACAGGACGTACTCTGAGGTCCCTTCCAGGCTGGGCCTCAGTGCCATGGGTGGGTGGGGCTGGCACCCAGAACTGGCTCAAGTGCTCTCCCCATTCGAAGAGAATCACAGCACTGGAAATGCTGGCCTGCTTCTTGGCTCACTGAGCTCTGAGTTGTCACAGCCGTTCTGAGACCCCTCAGATGATCTTTCCGGGCTCCCCTGGGTGTTGATTAGGAACAGGGGGAAGTGAGCATGTACTGCACCCAGACTTTCTGTTCACAGACAGTCGGGGGCGCTCAGCTTAAACAAGGAGCCTCTGGTCTTTTGTTGTCCTGAAAGCAAAATCCCTCCAATTGTCTTAATAACAATGTCTAATATTTACTGAGTTCTTTTTTGTGCCAAGGACTAAAAGTTTTCTTTTTTTCTTTTGGTACCGGGGATCGAACTCAGGTCCTTGCGCTTGCGCAGCAGGCAGCGAAACCGCTGAGCTAAATCCCCAGCCCCTAAAAGTTTTCCTGTATTAGTCTAATCTTCACAACAATCCTATGAGATTTGTGCCATTTTATAAATGAGGAAATCAAGGGCCTTAGAGGTCAGCTTATTTGCCCACAGATGGTAGACCCATTGCATGGCACAGTCTGGATTTGAACCTAGAAGTTTAGCCTCAGAGACCATATCCTGAAGGAAATACAGCTGTTCTCTCTGAATGATTGAAACTCAAAGAAATAGAACTATCATTTATCCTGTTGTGTCTCATTAGTGAATTGTGAAATAAATAGATGGGTTTTGGTCATTTAAAAAAATAAATATAACAGAGTAGAACAGCAAACCATCAGGAGTCATCACACATTTAAATATTACCTCAGCTATGTTTACATGTGTGCACTCCTGTTATATAAAATGCATCTAGACTGTGCTCAGAAAAGATACACAGATCTTATCCAACCTGCTTATTTTCACAAATGAGTGTACTAATATTCAGATGGGAAAGTGATGTTCCCAACATTATGGAGTATTAGCAGATGAGCCAAGACTAAATTAGTTTATATTATTGAGCCATTATCAGGCTGAATTAACTGCAAAGAAGACCAAGAAAAAGAGAGTAGAGCTAAAGATGTAGCTCAGGGCTAGAGTGCTTGCTTGGCATGTACAAGGCCCTGGGTTCAATTCCCAGTACTGAAAAAAAAAGAGTAATGATACCAATAGCAAAGATAGTGTCACTACCGGTAATAGCAACAATAAGGACAGCTGCCGCTTCCATGGTGCTTACTACGTGCCAGCCCCTTTTCTAAGTGCTTTAGAGGTATTAGCTAATTTAACCCGTAGTACAACCCACAAGGCAGGTAGGAACCCTACTTCCTGCATTGTCAGATGGAGGAACTCAGGTCCAAAAAGATCAGAAAACTTGGCCAAGATCACATAGTGATGGAGAAGCCAGGGTCAAGCCCAGACAGCCTGGCGCTAAAGTCCAGGTTCACACCAGGATGAAGCACTACGTGACCTTCCCTGGTCTAATATTCTTTCTGAATGCTGTAATGTCAGTACTGATGCTGTGATGAGCGGGCATTAATATAATTAATTACACACCGATTTCTTCTCCTAGCCAAATGTCCTTGTATGGCAATTCAGTTTTCACATTCTTTAGATACTTGGTTAAACTGAAATAATCCTGGGCCGGGGATTTAGCTCAGTGGATTTAGCCACTCCCTGCCTTGCAAGCGCAAGGACCCGAGTTCGATCTCCGGTACAAAAAAAAAGTGTGTCATTTCCAAGCTGAAATAATCTTTTTTCCACAAGGATTTGCTAAGTTTCTCTCTCTCTATCATTCCTTCATTTGTTTATTCATCCATTCACATACTTAAAACATCATGCACTTAAAGACTCAAATAGAACAAGCAAGCCGGGGTTTAGCTCAGTGCTTTCACCGCCTGCTGCGCAAGTGCAAGGACCCGAGTTCGATCCCCAGTACCAAAAAAAAAAATAGAACAGGCAGAATTTTTTAAAAGCATAACACCCTTCCTTGTCCCAAAAAAGGCCAAGGGTGTTTACACAAAAGACACTAAGTAGAGAAAGGTGAGAACAAGGCAAAGGTAGAACAGGGCCAGAAATGAGACCCACACAGAGACTCCCACAGGCTGTAGCTCACTGTGGGTTGAGCAGAGCTGATCCTCGGCTTTCTTTAGTTACCTCTGAATTCATACATGGTGCAAAGGGTTGCAGCTGACTGTCAGACTGTATTAATTACCTCCTTCCAGGGATTTTAATGTCTTGTAAATTCACAGCCTCAAGGTGAAAAGAAACTAATTCCTTAAGAAGTGCGTACCTCCTTCTGCAACCAAGACACAAAATAATTTCTCATGGGTCCTTGGAGGTCAAAGTGCTACAACTTCATGAACAACGCCCTCAATGACATCCTTGCAATAACCGCAAGGATGAAATGTCACAGGATTGTCTCTGATGAGTGTTCCAAGGAAGGCCACTGGCATCACACTCTGATTTCCAAGATGAGCGATCGATTCAGAACCTAGGGTGTGAAGGGTGTGGGCTCTGAGCACACTGTTCTCAGCATAGAGAGCAGGGGCTGAACTGCTTGAAACAAGGTGATCAGAAAAAGGGACTTGAAGTTCATATGACATTTAGACTCTTCTTCCCTAGGCTGGGCTGTTCCCAAGACTCCAGCCCTTGGGAATTGGGATTTCCTTTGCATTATTTAGAATGTAGCATGAGTTACATCATATTCCCTGTCCAGTCCATCGCAGGAGTTTGTGTTCACCCCAGGGCTTGTCCTTTTGCCCTGTACCACCAAGCACTCAGGCACAAGTTGAGTGATTGTTGAAGATGTCGACGACGATGATGACGGCGACTGCTGAGAAAGTTAAATGAAGGTGTGAGAGTATTCCCCCCATCTCACCAGGAACTCTGCCCAATCCAGTTGCTCCATCTGTTGCTACAATCCTGCAATGTCCCCCCAGATTAGGCCTTTTGATGTTAGCACTTTCCCTGTTTGCTCTCTCACAATTGTGAATAGAGTTGTCACAGGAAAGGGAAGGAAGAGACAATTCCTAATGACCACACTTCATCACTGCAGTGGTATCCCCAAATAGTTATGGGGACCCCTCATCCCCTTTAACTCCACCAAAGAGAACATCTACTACTTGGCAGCTTCCTGACTGCATGCCCATCCAAGAACAAGTCTTGTTCGTGAACTGAAACCCAATGGTCTGTGTTGTCTCTAGTGAATCTCAAACAGCACAAAACAGATGAACAGAATGAGCAACTATCAACGAGATAACTGACAAACCGTGTTGAAGAGAGAGAAAAAAGAAAAAATTGAGGGTGGAAGGAATTGACTGTGGCAGTCTCTTCAAAGAGGATGGAAAGCTGTGAGCTGAGGGGATGAGATCGGATAGGATGGGATGGGATCAGAGTGTCGAAGGACGGTTCCTGGGGGGATATGGTCAGGAACAGATGGCTACGTGGAAGGCAGAAAGGCCAACTGGAAGAATCATTTGAGTGAAGGCTGGATTAATCTTCTGACGAGGGAGCTAGGGTGATGCATAAACACAAGGTACAATGTTTGTTTTTGTTTGTTTTTGGTACCGAGGATCGAACTCAGGACCTTGCACTTGCTCGGCAGGCGCCGGAACCACTGAGCAAACCCCCAGCCCACAGTGTTTGTTTTTATTTTGAATATTCTGGGCAGGTAGATGACTCTGGAGAAATCCTGTACAGCTTATAAGAGTAATATTTTGACACAATGAGGTTATAATTTTTAAATATTGAAACTGTAAGAGCATGTGTACTCCAATGAGATGTTGCCAATCAGCTATCAGATATGGCACTTGTCACAATGGATAATTTTGTCATGTAGTAGTAGAATATATGAGATTTGTGTTGACAGGTTTTGAAGTTTAAGAGTGGTTCCAATAGCTGTCTTATGCAAGATGACTTCTCTAGAATATGGACAACAAGAGGAGGGAGCTCCCACAGTAGGAATCCAACAGAGGCCCAGGCCAACTGTGGTTTACCCTGAACCATGGATGTCCGCTATCTTGGTATTTGCTGGAAGGGAGCATCACTGGAGGTTTCCCATCAGGTGATCTGAAGAATCCTTCCTAAGACAAGGCAGAGTCTCCTTAAGGAACAGGAGTCTTGTCCGTCCTGTTCCCCTCCCTATGGGACAGGCAACTGTGAGCTCTGCTCTCTCACTGGTCATTCCCACCCACCCCACCCCCAGGCCAGCATGGTTTCCAGATAAGAACCTGGGGAGGTGACAGTGGCCACACACCCAGAGCCAAGAAATGAAGTACGACACGTTTTCTCATGTCAGTTCCAATTCCCCCAAATTTTTCATTCCGTACTGACATGTGGTGCCGGAAACTTTAGGTTTGAAGGTGATTATAATGATCAAAACATCTTCCCCTGTTTTCCACCTGGAGTGAGTAAAGGACATGCAGCAACATTTTCACGAGATTGGGAAATCATGTTTCAGTCTCCCTTCTGACACTTCCAAGATGTCATCATAAATCCCATTCAACCTCCACACCAGGGAAAGCTTTTCTGCACAATGTTGGACAGCTCAACTAGTAAGGAAACTCTCCTCTGTTTTGAATGGAAATCTGTCTCTTTATAATCTCCACTCACTGGTCCTAGGTCTGCCCTGAGGTCACACGGCATGGTTGCTGTTTCCCACACGGTAACCCCTAGGACACCAGAAGAGAACTCTCCTCCCCTGGAAGTCTCCCCTTCCCGAACTGAGTATCTTCTCCTCCCCAGGAGATGATGCTGTTCTAGGGCTGAAGCCCTCTATCCCAAGGCCCCCACCAGCCCTGTCCCTCTTTTCTAGACCCTTTCTGTCACCTAAAAGTTCCTGGTCTGCAGAGCAGTTGTAACACCATCATCTGGTTTCCCTGCTGGGCTGAAATACTTTCCAAACATTCCAGAAATTTGTTATGGTCCTGGCAGCCAAATCCACAAAAGCCAGATCCTAAGCTCTCACTGAGCAGCCCAAGAACATGTTCAAATCATCCTGTGGCTGGCTCAGCCCATGATAGACCTGCTGGACACCATTCGGGCCCTGGGATGAATCATGAGAGTCTCTTATTGTTGCTGTTGGCTGCCCCTCACCCCTTGCCACAGGTCCATGGTTGTTGGGACAGACGCCCCTGAGTGTGGAACCCTGAAGACACACGCCACATTGAGTATGCCATCGCAGTCCCCCAGTGACGAGTCCTACTTGAGAGAGTGAGTCTCAACCAGGGAGGTCCTGGGCATCTGCCTCAGGGTTTCTGGCAAAGGATCATCTGTAAGGCCAGAACCTCCAGATTCCTGCCCCAGAGTTAACTGAGGACCCCGCCCCAGCACAGCAAGTCAGCTCTGCCTGGCCAGCAGCTACACCCTGACAACTCCACCCTCCTCCGTGCAGCAGCCACAGTGTTAAAGCGTATGCCTCTTCTGTGTCCCCAGCCACATCACGGTACCCTTGTGTCCCACCTTGAGACAGGGCTTCATCTGCCTGACCCTCCCATGGCCTGTAGACTAGAAGCTCCTTGAGAAGTCCCTGAGTCTTAATTCTGGGTCCCCAGTCCTAGCACAGAGCCTGGCAGGACGTAGGTTCTCACATGAGATGTTTTGGGTTGAAATAAACTGGTCTCTCGGTCCCATGTTGTCAAGCCCTACCTATGTCCAATGAGAAAGATGGGAATGGAGGGCCCTCTTGTGGGAGAGGGCCAGGAGGGGACACCACAGCTCTGCTGTATGGCTCCAGCCCAGCAGGACAGCCCAAGGGGTGAATGGCACTGCTTCCCAATCAAGGTCCACAAGCCCCTCATTTGATCCCTTCTAAGATCATGAACTCTGTTTCTCTCTGGCTAGAGAATGTGCTCCAAACCCCAGCCCATCTCACAAACAGAAATTGGGGAGGAGAGCCTGGCTGAGCTGGGGCAAACTGATTCTACCCCCAGTAATTGCAAAGGTTTACCATGACCCAATTAGCCTCAGGAGCAGAGTGCCTTGTAACTAGTGTGTGTGTGTGTGTGTGTGTGTGCGCGCGCGCATGCGCGCGCACCAGGAATTGAACTCAGGGCCTTGCATTTGCCAGGCAGGCACCATACTGCTGAGCTACATCCCTGGCCCTCCTTGTGACTATTTTATGGCACCCCGGGACAAGGAGCAAGAATGATGTCCCCCCTGCCCAATGCAAACAACACCCCAGAGGTGCAAGGAGGCCCAGTGTAATGCAGTGTCCCATGAGGACGGAGGAAGTCAGAAGCCACGCTGAGCAGCTGGATCTCCACCACTACACTCAGATTCTGCAGGCTCAAGTAGTCTCTGCCACCATCCCACATAAAACACACAATGCTACCAAAGAGCCCTGTCAAGCCAGCTTCTTCTGTGGTTTCCGTGGTGACAAGAGCACCATGTGGGCTCCTGACAGCAGGAATGAAGAGCTCCTCTTCTCCTTCCAAAAGGCCAGCATAGAAAAGGGCTGCACTTACCTGCTAAAATGAAGATGCCCACGAGAATCAGGAGGACCAGCAGGTAGAGGCCCACGACAGCATGCTTCAGAGCTGACAGCGAGCCAAGCTGGGTACAGCACCCACTCGCCCGCCGTTTGTGGCACGGACCTGGAGGAAGGAAGAGGAAAAGACACTTGAAAACTCCACAAGCTTAGTTTCCTCTTTGGGTCTTGTCTTTCTCTGATGCACACAGATGTTCATGTAGAATCTCTCCCAGACTTCATGCACATCTGTAATGCAGCCACCTTGATGGGGAGCTTCTAGAACCATCACCAGGTGTTCAGCTTCTAGCTCTCCCGCCATCTGGGCTCAGAAACAAACCAGATGGGGATGTTCATAGCTCATGTACTCACACAAATCCCTCTGCTGAGGCAGTCCAAGCAGCAGAGAAACGGGCCTGAATATGTGTTCTTTACCAAATGTCATTGTCTCACGTGATACGGGAAATAGAGAAAGTTTTCCGAGGAACTTGCAAACTCAAATTTATGCAGTGGTTGGGAAGGGATGGGAGTGAGAAAAATGGGCCAGGTGGACCATGGACAAGCATGCCTGCTCTGGCGGAGGCCGCCACCTGGGAATGAGGGCCCTGTGTGACCAGACCAGAATTTTTGAGACATGCTAGAAATGATGAGGGTATATCTCCCTATTTTTAAATGCTTGTGATGAATTTAAAACTAAAAACACAGGGGAGTGTAAATGAATGACATTTGCAAGCCAGATCTGACCATCAACTTGCAACCTTTGGTTTGGATTTACCAGATAACTTGGTAACCCCACCCTCACCAGCTCCCCTACCCCCCAGAATGGAACAGTGAAAGGTCACTGCTGTAGTGGACTGAGGGACGGTGTAGTCCAATCCTGTTGATTTGCAAGTAAAAATGTCAAGCACTAATTAGTGGCAAACCCTGTGTCGGGACCCAGATGATCTTTCAGTTGAATTTGTCCTTTGAAGCAGCCAGCTGAGACAGCCCAGGAGAGGCCAGGAAGCTTACTAATCTTACTTGTTATGTCAACTCAAAGAGCACACTACCACCCAAATCCCAGCAGGGCTTGCAAGAATTGCTGCAGGGCATGTATGTATGCCTCCTGTTATGCTTATTCCCTGCCCTCGGTGAGCAAGAGGCCCCTCCAGTGAGAATGTCCCCTACTTTGATGGTGTCGCTCACTGGAGTGTGCTATATGTGAAGAAGGTGTGGAGCTGAAGCCTGGCAAGAGAGGTAATCACTGACAATTTTTAATGTTTGAAAGATGGTGGAGTGTTTGATGATAAACACTTGGTAAGTTTCATTTGCAAGGAGATATTTTAGGGCTACGCTCGACCTTCAAGCTTCCATCACTACTTTCCTGGTCTCAAAAATGTGGTCACTGTGAGGGAGGAGATGGTGGCTCTTGATGACCCTAGAAGTCAAACTGTCCTGTACTCCTAAAGCTATTGTTGCTTGAGGAACATTTTCCCATTAATTCACTCCATTTTATTACTAAATACTGCTTTTCCAACAGCTAAGCAGAACTATTACATAACATTTCCATTAAGCATTGGGTACAATGTGAAGCAAGTTGCACAGAAATACAAATTCGATGACCAGTCTCACAATTCCTTAAATGTTAGCAAATTGAGAAGAGTCAACTTGATTTTCTGCTAATACCCGAACAGAGCTCATCTCTCTACCTCACCCTAAATGCTCTTTTCTAGGGTTCTACACCCCTTTCCATACTAGAATGTAGCCAGTTTTCCTCCCAAATCTGTAGGCTGCGGTGGCATCTCACTTTTTTCTTCCAGGAAGAGTCAATAGCTGTCTGATTATAACTTAATAGAGAAAAGTCTGTCTCCTTCAAGAGCCAGGTCTATAGGCAGAGCATTGTGTAGTGCTGTACAAATATAAGTCCTCCTCATCCCAATGGTAGTGGTCCTCCCTTCCCTGAACATCACAGCAGAAAAGGAAGAGGAAAATCACACAGCCATAAATACGTAGGGCTAACTTGCAATTTACTTTCATCATTTGCATACATATTGCTAGCTCAACACAGGAGTAGGTCAAATTGCAATGATATTGCTATATTTTCTCTATAAATAGAGCAGTTCCTTTGCCCTCTACATGAAGCTTCTATTTAATAGTGAGCACCTACCCATGACAACTCCCTTTGTCAACCAATACAAGGAATCTAGGCTTTCTTCTGAAAGAGTTGAATTCTTTCAGCAAGACTTGATTGCTTTGCAAGCTAAATAAAATCTAAATATTACATATAATGGTTTTGGATAGAGATTTTTCACAAATGATTAGACAAGCAGAACATGAAGGGTCTGGCAAGATTCTTAGAGAACATGGTTGCAAGGGAAAGAAAGAGAAATAAAGAGGAAGTTAAGTTATTAGGCAGCCCATACACAAAGTGGGCTTTTTTCTTCAAGTGGTAGCAGCAGGCTAGCTGAGTGGACTACTCAATTATTTAGGCTTAGTAAAAGATTAAAAATACTCCAAAATTATACAGTCAACAAGGCTGGTGGAAAAAAGTATGCTTACATTTTGTTTCTGTTTTTGTTTTTTAAGGAAAATAAATGGGCTATAAGCCAGTAGAGGACACAGAGGAATTTTCGAGGCCAGTCTCTAAAGGTGGTGCACGTTATGATTCCTACAGCATGACATTCTGGATAAGGTGAAAGTCTAGAGATGACAAAAGATGAGTGGTTGCAGGAGCTAGGGACAGGGACAGAGCGGAGGAGGAGCTGAGCACGGGGGACCTTTAGGGCAGCGAGACTGTGTGTGATACTGTCTCCACGGGTACATGCGATCCGGCTGTTTCCCCAGATTCTGTGTCTAGGCGACATCTACAAATCAGATGCCAAATTGCTGGTCCAACTACTTACCTCCCTCCTGCAAGTCACCCCACCTAGAGTCACCTTTTCCGAACCAAGAAGCTGATTCAAGGCCACTTCCCTCTCCGCCAAGCAGGTGTGTCCCAGCCCTAATCCCGGACAGGTATCAGACAGCTAGAGAATCCCTGCAGCCCAGAGCCCACTTGTATTGTTCAAACCAGTCAATCACGAGTCTGACCTCTCTTCCCTTCCTCCCGCTCGGGCCTGGCCAAACCCGGCTTTTCCTCCATGTCCTCCATGGCCCGGTCTGGCATGGCCGGTCCCTTCTCTCAAGAAAAGTGAGAAACCGGTCCTTCTTTCAATAGCACTGGCTTCTCTTCACTGACTTGCAGTCATAGCTCTATCAATTATATCCACGTATAATTTTAAAGCAATGCATTATCGCATAAATGTCAAGACCCAGAGAAGGTCCAGCATGCCACCTCACTCCAGGGTTGGTCTGTGTGTCAGACAGAACATGGCAGATGAGCTGATGTGTCACTTCTGAAATGGGACAAAAGACACTGCAGCCTCCTTCTTGCTCACTCCTTCTGCTCTCTCTTGGATCATTCATTTGGGGAGCAGCCAGCTTCCATGTCACAATCACCCCATGGAGAGCCCATGTGGTGAGAGTCTGAGGCCTGCAGCCAATAGCCTCATGAGTGAGCTTGGAAGCAGATCCCCAGCCTAGTGTAGTCTTCATAGGGCGGTCCCCTGGCAGACAGCCCGACCCAGCCTCCTGAGAGACCCTGAGCCAGAAGTACCCAGCTAAACTGCTCCTGGATTCCTCTCACCTTATATCAACTATAAGCATATTGTGGAGCAAAAACTTTATCTGAAAGAATCGACAACCTTGTGGCTTTCCTTGTGTACCCATGACTTCCTGAGAAAATGTGTGAGGTATGCATTTATGTTTGTTCCACTGCTAAATCTGGGGGCAACTTGTTACGTGGCAGTGGGTAACTAATACACCTACAATAGACACCAGGAGATGTAGGGACATTGAGCCATGTGAGGGAGACACTCACCTCCATCCTTCACACCCCACTCTCCAGTTCTCAGGCCAGGGCCTGGGACACATGGACCCCCCAGCAACTACTTGTTCAATGAGAGATCAGGATGTAGCCACTGCCCTCAGAAGCCCCCACTCGAGAGGAGGAAGTCTCGTGAATGTGAAAGGAGAAGAATGAAGGAGAGACAAGGCATGGAGCCACTGTGTGCAGTTGCGTTGGTTCTGCCTCCAGAGTCCGCATGGAGGAGGCCATAGCCCAGCACGCTTGAAGGACGAGCCTTTCCAGAGGGGCTGACTTCCATCCTCTCTCTCTTCAGCTTTATCCTCCCATGGACAGTTTCTATAAATTTGACAATTCTACCACTGAACCACCAATGTTGTCTGTAAGTTATTAAAAATTTGAAGGCTGTGGCTTTGAGAAGAAAATGTTCTTCCTCCATGTGAGAACAGTTCTGAAGGAAGTTCCCGACGAAGCTGTTAATTATTAAATGGTGTTGTTTGCAGACGTGGACACACTTGTGACCAGGCTGATGAGGAATATGGTGAATGACCACCACCGTAAAAACAACAACTGACAAACACTCTTCCAAGCTCCAAGAGGATCATGGGAAAGGTTCCTCCATCTTGCTTTGGAAGTGAGGTGACCTCTCACAAGATCAGAAAACCTAAGGACGGGGGCTCAGAAGGTTTAGAGAGGGCAAGGCCAGTGGCTCAGAGCCAGGAAATAGACACTAAAACATCAGTGCTCAGTGACTTGAAGAAAGTGCAGAATGTCAGTCTGGAGACATTGCTTATCTCCATGGAGACCATGCGGCTCCCTGATGGCCCTGGAAGTGGGCAGAGATCCCCATCTTCAGGAATCTTCGCCTGACAGAGCCTGCAGGACCTGGCCACAGTACATATCCCTGGGCTATTACTTTCTCAACATCACTGGTTTTTTTAAAAGTTACATTTATTTAAGAGAGAAACTTTATATCATCACAAGTGGAAAATTAAGATTTTTCTCATTATATGTTAAAACAAATACCAAACTATTAAAATAACAAATTCACACCAGCATAGGGCTCCAAGTCTGTTTGCTGAGTACCCCTGTGCTGCACACAGTCACATTCTGGGGAACACTGGTGTTAGAACCTTACACACCTGGCACCATCCTCGTTATGGATGACTGTCGGTCTGCATTTCTGTCTGTCACATCTTCCGAGACAGGCTGTGTCTCCCCTTGCCCCACATGGTGCTTTGGGAACAGCAAAGCCTCGACAGGTTCTTTGCAAGAATAAACCCATGTGCACAACATTTATTTTTGCTATAAAGATCATTTCTTATATTTGCCTTGTGCAAATTGACACATTGACAAATTGTAATTGATAAATTCTAGTTGGCTATAAAAATATAATTTGGAGCAAAGTTTTGTTCTGAAAAAAATAATAAAAGCTTGGCTTTCCTTGCCTATCAGGACTCCTGATTACTACTTAGTACCCACATGGGTAAACTGTATGCTCCATACCTTGGAACTGAATGAGAACCTTACAACTGGCTCAATATCGAAATCATACGTGGAGCTTCTTAGACCTTTTGAGGCCGGGCCCCACCCTGGACGCTCTCATTCTGACTCAGTGATGAAATCACAGATCCAGGCACCAAAGTCCGAAGCTCTGCAGTGAGGCATCTGTCATATCAGCCCAGGCCACGAAAACACATTCTTGGAAAGCAAGTGAAGAGTCTATTATAAGAGCTCCATTTATTGGGGAAAATCTTTTAATTTCTTTTTTAATAGGACACACTCAAAATGAGGTTGTCTCAAACTATTTTGTTATTCCCAGAGATTAGAACCATAGGGGTTTTTAATAATTCGAAAAAACTTTGCCCGAAGCGCTTTTGCTGGAACACTGTATGCTGAGGATGGGGAAGTGCTTGGTCAAAAGCATTAAAGAAACTGAAAGGGAAGTTTATATAAAAAATCAGGGAGCCTGGAGGGTTGAGCTGAAGATGAGTGGGGAGGAGTCCCCCAATGCCACAGGGACCTGGGGGTCCTGGCCTCCCTACACCCCTAACACCCCGAGGAGAGGGCGCAGCCTTGGGGCTCTGTGGAGGTGAACTCAAAGCCCGCCCCTGCGACGCACTGACCGGGGCAGCATGCAAAGCATCCTGAGCCCTGCTCTCCAGCAGCACAACCTTTCCTTCCAAACATAACCTCCAGTTTCTTGAAAAACAGTAATTTAATTTCTTAGCAATAATTCCAGACCATTTTGGGAGTCATCCGTTTGGATTCATTCTCCTCCCATTTGCCTTCCGTTTGTCAGCAACTAGATCTGATAAAAGTGGGTATTTACTGATCCCCCCCAAGAAAAACAGGTCTAAACCACACAAAACAGAGGACATAAATGATTCCATGATCAACACTTAAATTTTAACAGCAACAAACACATTTTCTTTTTGCTCGCTTTGGTTCCACAGCCCATGCACAGCAGGTGGAGACAGGGTTTTATTGCTGGGAGGGCCTCAGCGTGGCTCATCCAAGGATCTGCATTAAAACCACCCAAGTCTGACCTCATGAGCCCCAGCCTCAACATTCCTGGTGGGTTACTCATCACCCACATTGTTTTCATTGTACGGTCTGCAGGGCAAGAGGCAGCCAGCCCCAAATAACCTCTGACTTTGAAGCTGCCTCAACTTTGCAGCTTTAATGGGGATCTCCGCTCACCTTCCCCCAGGAAAGGGCAGAAGAAAGGCGTGAGGCAGGGACATTGCCAAACCAAGCCACACTCCAGGAGCATGAGCAGGGCCGTGGGACAAGTCCTCCTGAGCCTGGGAGGGTCCTGCACTCCGAGATGTGGTGGTGTACGCCTTTGCTCTTCATCCTGCCTCCCAGCAGAACAGCTCCGCAAGCCTTCAGAACCTGGGGAGGGGAGAGTGAGCTTTGTGTGCTGAGATGGCTATTGGCTGTGAACACCAAGTGGTCTTCTGCAGGATCAAGGAGTCCTAGCCTTTCCTACCCATTGCTAAGAAGGGAGAGCAGTGGAAGGGGGGCAGTCAGAGCCAATTCCATTTAGATTTCTTGATGACCTAGGACAGTTTTTCCTAGCACTTCCAGAGATATCTTATCATTTGGGCACTTCCCTGTAAAGTATTCTTGAAGACAGTCTCAGCATTGTGCTGTATTCCACAAGAGGAAGCACAAAGACGAAGGGCCCCTGGTGGGTATGCACCTCCTTTTGCAGCTGAGGTTGAGGGATGGGGAGAGAAGCCAGGAGGGAGGGGAGAAGAGGGCAGCCAAGGTGTCTGCTGGTCACTGAGACCTGAGTGGGGGAAGAGAGCCAAGGAGCCCCCAAGAAGAACAAAGCCATGGGGCTGGCTGAAGAGGCCGCTGTTCTTGCCCCAAATGGACAGTGCACAGATGGAAAGAAACGCAGTACCAATGCAGGAGAGACTCAAACAGCAGCAAGCTCAGGGTTCTGCCCAAATTCTGCCAAAAGACTCTCATCTTGCAGAGCAGCCCTGGACCCCAGACAAAAAGATTCCCAGTTCCTCTCCGGGCTGCTTGTGAAAGACAGAAAGTCACCTGAAGATGTTTGCAAAGCGGAAGCTGGGGCTCAGCCACTTCCATGACAACATAACTACTCTTTCCAGGACCCTGGTGCTACCTCCCTGTCACCTCCTCTTCTGTTTGGGTTGGATGAACTGGTTTCTTCTTTAGGCAGGAATGGGTAAGTTTAATTCTCCTGTCCCTAATTCTACATCCACTACCGGTAGAGTTGGAAGGGTCTTGTGGGTGTCTGGTTTTGACAGGAAAGCTGAGATCCCAGCCCAGGCCACCAGTATGCAACTGAGCAAGATTGTGCCTGAAGCCTGAGACTCTGTCACCTCGGCACAAAAAGCTTCCCAACAGAGGGAAGCTCGGAAGATCAACACGAACACAATGGACCTGTGGCATGTGGTGGGCCTGGAACCAACAGTTATCTTATATAGATATTTGTTGGAAAATTCTGGCCATTGATGGTACGACAGATGATACGAACAGAATTGCAGCTATAAATCCATGCACATAGAGATTTCTCAAGCAACCACTCCAAGAGAGTAATGTGGTGTTTGATGCATCCATTCCGGGCATGCAGCAAGTGCTCAGTTAGTGTCTGTTGACCATTGTCTTGTTAGGAAATAAGACTAATAAACTAAACACAAATTTAATGGGCACCAGGTTTCCGGTTTTTGTGTTTGATGTTTTGACATCTGGGGCCTTGCAGACCCTGGAGGGCCAATATTTGGAAATAACAAATGGCTCATTTAGGAGCAAATCTTTCACATATGAATAAGCCAGGTCAGATCCCAGCTTCCACCACTTTCTTACTGGGCTTCCACCCTGCAGGCCACTTTCCACCTGCCACTGTCACACCAGAAAGCCATGTTCCTCACTACCAGCGCTCTATCTCCTGAAGTCCACTGAAATTATTCACACCAGCCCAGTCTCAAGCCAGGTGATTCGGCCTCATCTGTTCCTCACCATGGAAATCACAGCAAAGGCTCCTGCTATTTTTTCTCTGACCCCTCGACCTCCTGACTGGGCAGCATGCTTCCCCATGTGGTCCCCATGGTGTGATCTCTGAACTATGAGTAAGAAGTTATCTTTCCATGGCAGAAGCCCCCCCCCCCCGTTGGCCTCAGCTCTGCAGCCTCCAACAAGGTGACACACAAAGCTTCAGCTGCCACCTCCCAAGCTCCAACTCAGGCTAAGCACCAGATACAGTAATTCCAGACACCACAAAAACGGTGAAGGTGGGCATTGTTACTCCACCTCCTGCAGATGAGGAGGCTGAGCTCCGAGGTTAGGTGATTTGGCCAAAGCAAAGGGCAGAGCTGGGCTGTCGGGTGGGGTGGAAAGGAGGAGAGGTGAGACCTGGAGAGAGCCGGCTGTGTGACAGCAGGGAGGGGCTTAGCGAAGATGGGGCAGTCATCCCTTCAGCACTCACTGCTCCAGCAGGGCATAGCAGTGAAGACAGCTGACTTCCGGGCTCCATCTCTTCTGCCTGCTCACTTCAGCCACAAAATGAGCAGCTCCCTGTCCTGCGGGGAAAGTGGCCCCAGGACCCAGCCTAAAGGGAGGAGATTCCAGCCCCCCACGAAGGGAATGCCTGGAGCTGTCTGCTGTATCTGTCTTGGTTATCCCAACAGACTGCATCCAGGGCACAAGAGATTGGAAAATTTCTCCTCTCGACCACCGAATTTGCTTTTGTATCCTGGGGCTGTTCTGTTTCTGAGTTTTCTTGGAGAACATTTGCCCTCCCCCTAACCAAAGGTCATTATATCCTACAATCTGGGACCTGCGAACAAGACTTCAGAACTTCAAACATATACCTAGAAATAGAGTAGCAAGAACAATCATTTTTATATTCCCAGTCATAAATCACAGCTTTTTCACTAGGAAAGCCAGTCACATGAGGGAACACCCCAAAAGTCAAGGGCAGACCCTGAAAGCCAAGGCCTTCAGAGACTGCTGTGGGCATCCGAGAGCTTGGCAGATTCTTCCCACATCTGCCTCCTCACAAGGTGGTAACCCTCTTGCCTTTAACCTCTCAATTGCCTTAAGGGATCCCTAATATAATAAACCTTGGGACCCTAGAGATGCTTAAAAAAAGCAAGAGTGAGGAACCAAATTCCAGGATAAAACCTCCTAGCTAGGGGACAAAGTCAACTCACTTTTACTTATTGACAAATTACAACTATTACTCTGTCAATCAATACGCACCCTCCCCCAATCCTGGTTGACATTATTCTTATCTAGTGGATGAGGCCACCTAGTACCAGGGCCCGGGGCCCTGGGTGAAGCAGATGGCCCACTCCGATGCCGTGACTTCACAGGGCCAATCCACGCAAAGGTGGGGCCAAAGGTCGAGACACCCGCAAAGGACAGAGCAGTCTCCTTATGCCACTGCCACCCTTAGTCCCAAAACTGAGGGTTGGGGGGCAGTAACTAGAGCCCAGAAGGAGACCACTCGCCGAGGGGACCCCCAGCCCAAGGTGGCCCCAGCGGGGTGGGAGCTGGGGGATGAGTACACACTCAAGCCCACCTACTTTCCTCCTTCTGGCCCCTGCCAGGGCTCCCCATGGCCAAACTCAGCAAAGCAGAGGGCAGGGTACAGGATAAGGATGGAGACGCAGCAGACCCCAGCACTGAGCCCGAGCTCAGGCACCCAAGGTCCAGACAGTGTGTGGCCCGTGGATTCCAGCCCAGGCCTGCAAACTGCAATGTGTGGCCTTTCTCACTCACCAAGCTGCTCCCACCTGGCTACCAGCTCCTCCAGTGCCACAGCCCTGTCTGCCCAGGCACGTAGCTCTCTGCTCTAGTCTGGCAGGACGCATTCCTGACCATGCTGTAGCCTGAAGGAGTTAATCCCCCTACTTTTCTCCTGCCCCAGAATCTGCTTCTCCAACCTGTAGAGGGTGGTGACCCCATGGAGGGCACTCCCAGACCCTCCTGGAAACCCACTGCAGCCTTGAGCAGCTGCCCGGCAGCCCTCAGCTCCACCAAATGAGCCAGGGACATTTGATGGATGGGAAGGTAGATGTGGAGAGCTCCCCCAGGAGAATAATTTAACTTTATGGGGAAGGAACGAGAAGCCCCTGGACCCAGCACACAGCCCCACTGCAGGCGTCCCGGAGCATGTGTAACTCATTACGTCCACCAGCTTCCCATCTGCAACCACAGATGACGGCACAGGGCCTGCAGGACTGTAATATTTTTCTGACACTAACACCTCTCTCGGGCCCTTGGAAAGTGCCGCCAGAAACTGGGCCCAGCCAGGCACCACCCACTCCCAGGCCTTGGGCCTCCACCTCCTGGAGCCAGACTGGAGAGGTCCCTAGCTGCCGCAAGGGAAGACAAAGCAGGGAGGAGCACTGGAGGGGGAGGGGACCCCAGTGGGGCTGGGCTGGAGGGAGGTGTAAGGCCGCTATCAGAGCCAGTGTGGCTGCCGTCCTTCCAGGTCAGCTCTGGGATTTGCCACAGGTAGTCTGTCCTCAATGGCCTGTGAGGTGCCAGGTAAGGGGACAGTCCCTGCCTCCTAGGTCTCCTCAGCAGTGGGGTCCCAGGAGGGTGCTGATGGCTGAGATGCAAGGAAGAAAGCAAGGTTCCCCAGGGGAGCTCCCCAGGGGTGGGGAGGAAGGGGTTGGAGGGGCCCTTCAGGGCTTGTGAGAAGGAGACACCCCAGAGGGGGACAAAGTGACCCTTCCTCTCCCTTACCCTGCCTGCCCCAGCCCCGGCTGCTGCAGGAACTTCTTTCGCTCTCTGGAGCTTCTGCCCAAGCAGTAAAATAGGCCTTCTCAGCACTTCCGCCCTCCCAGGAGGTGCAGCCTCGGTCCATGGGTGAGTGAGCTGCCTGTGACCCCACATCCTCATCTCTGATCCTCTGGTGGGGATGGCTGTGAACAGGGAAGGGGCAGTGCCCAGTATGGCACTCCTGCTTGCTGGCTGGATAAATGTCATTTCCTCGGGAATTCCTGCCCGGGGCTCCACTGCCCAAGCCACACCCCAGGATTTAGCTTTGTTAGGCACAAGACAGAGTCCATATTTTAATCCCCAGCTGGCTTCTAGTCCGAATCCAGAGGCAGAGGAGTTAGTTATTCCTTAGGACTCGGTACCTTCAATTCCCTTCCCAGGAACGAACTCGGAATTAAAGGTAAGCAGACCCCAAGCCAGTCGCGTACTAAGAGGCACCAAGGTTTCCTGAGCACCTGCCAGCTTCATGGCCTGGCAGAGCCCAGAGAAGAGCCAGCGTCTTCCCTGGCCTCAAGGGTCTTCCAGTCTAGCGAGACGAGGGACCTCAGCAGCCCAGCAGAGACACGGACGGCGTGCGACATGTCGGAACTCTGGGGCAGTGAGTCACAGGGTGAGGAGTGGGGGCCATCAGCCAACGGCTGGGGAGCCATGGTAGAGAAATAGGTAAGAAGAGCCAGCCCAGGAGGGTACAAAGGCCCAGAACAGGAAGCCCAACGGACCCCATGGGCTTCATTTTGGGGGTGACAGGGAGGACAAGCGCTCCCGGGTAGACTCTGTTAACCTAGTTGGCTAGAAGGGTACAGTCGGGATGTGACTCCATCTAACATGACTCGGTTACATCCCACCATCACTACGGCCCCGACGCACTAGCTGGGCTGCACTGCGGGAACTTTTCGTCCCCAGGCCTCGACCCCCAGGCCAGCCGTCAGCAGGGGACGTGTCTTTCCCTACCCGTCTCATCCTCCATCGAAGTAGGAACCCTCCAAGGACCTCAGCGTGCCTCCTAGACTAACGCTTCACTGTTGGGCTCACAGGGCGGCCCCGGCCCGGCCCTCTCCTTCCCGATCTCTTCCCCTTCCTCTTCTCCCCGACCTGGCCCCACCTTCCTCTCCCTCTCTGTTTCACTTCTAGAGATGAAGATCAAAAGAGCAGCGAAACTCTTTGGCGAGAGATCAAGTCTGGCTGGAATTTCTCCAAGTCAAGCTCCCCATTTTTCTCTTAGAAATGAAAGGAAGGGAGGAAGTCAAGCCCAGAGCCCAGGAGCTTCCGGAAGGAAGCCAGCTTCATCTCCACACTGCTGCGTGGCTTCTTATCACCATTCCCGGCACCTGCCAGCCAGGGACGGAGTGCGGAAGACCTAGACAATGCGGAAATCAGGTTTGGAAGGTGTTCGTTCTTTAATGCACTCAGTGAGCTTTAGTGGGCCCTTGCTCCGCGCCGGGCCCGGGGGGGAGGGAGGCAGACAGAGGCCGCCCTGTCCAGCCTATGCGCTTGTCATAGGGAGCTGAGCACCAGGTCCCTAATGTGACAGCCAGTTCTGTTTTACACACAGATTTTGAAACTGGCCGGGACCACCTCCTGCTGGACCTTGACACCCGCACATTTCCACATGGTTCCTGTTGGGGGGAATCTGGCAGCTCCCCCACCTTGGAGGCCTGGGACCAGTCCGATTGCCCTTCGGAGCAGCATGACACCTGACACACAGCGGGACCCGCTGCCTCTACTCCCTGCCTCTCCAAGCCACTCCACTCCCCGCCTTCATCAGCATTTATTAAGCTCCTGCTCCGTGTTGAGCTCTTGGCTGGAGCACTGGGACCTGCTGCAGGCAAAGCGCTCTGGGCTTCTTGTAGCAAAGGCCACCAGCTGGGTGATCAGAATTTTAGCAAATACTCAGGGCCCAAGCTGAGGCACCTCCAGGGTGCCCTTCCCGTTGCATGACAGGGCCCACTGTCCCTTCATGAGTGCTTTGGGGAGATGGGTTGGAGCTCCTCTGCTTACCAAGAGGGCCTGGGCTGAGTGGTTGAGGCCTTGTCTAGAAGCCCTGACCACACTGCAGGGAGACTCGGTCCTGGGACCTCTCCGTGACTGACCAGCCCTGGGTGCCCCATGCTGCGCTCAGCCTCAGCTTAGCCACCTGTAGGCCGGGAATTGAGCTTGCTGACTGCACAGCTCTGCCGAGATGAGCGGGTGAGAAACACCAGAAAGACCGTTCACGGCCTGAAGGTAGCATGGAGAGCAGTGTGGAGGCCGAGGTCACCAGCGTGGGCCATGCCACCGCGGACCTTGTGCTCAGATGGCGCGAGGAGCACTCACCGTCCTCACACAGGTTCAGCTTGGACAGGCTCCGGCCATCAAAGGGCTCCTCGAAGACGGAGCTGGTGTCGCGGTCGCTCACAGTGTGCAGGTACATGGCTTTGTTCTCCATCAGGTCCTGCAGCAGCACAGGTGGGGGACAGAGAGTCACCCACAGGTGGACACAGAAACCAATGCATGGAACAGGGTGCTGAACACCAGGTCACCTCGAGCCTGAGCACTGGAACCCTGTCCTCATCAAAGCAGCCCTCTAGGATCTGGGGTCCCCAACCTGCACCCCCGCAGTGCTCAGTGCCCTGGGCCTTTCTGGCTGCAAGCTCTGTCCCTTCCTTTCAATGGCTCTCAGAGTGGCTGCAGCCCTGGGTTGGGGACACTGGCAGTGCTGGGCAGGGCCTGGGAAGCCAATCTTACTACCCCAGGGGTGCCCAGGGAATGTGTCAGAGAACCCTAGGCTTTGCTCCTGTTGGAAACGAGGGAAACTAAACACACAGAGGCATCAAGAGGACTCAAGGTCAGGAGCCACCAGAGCTGAGAGGGACCAAGCAAGGGCTCAGCTTGGCAGCCTCAGTGGGAGCCCTGTTAAGCCAGGGGAGGGCTCCTGTCCAGATGTCCCTCAGCCTGGCCCACTGGGGCTTTGGATCCACCCCCTCAGTCGGCCAGGGATGCAGCCACTGACTTGGGAACTCCTGTGCTGCTGGAGGTGAGCCTGCCGTGTCCGCACAGCAGTGTGTGTGTTTGGTAAGATGTTTCATGTGACAGGAAGGCCATCTTCCTTCTGGGGACCCTGAGCAAGCCAGCACCGAGGACTCTGGCTGGAAGGGATGGTGGGTATGGTATATTTCATTTCGCTTCCAGATTTTTTGAGTTGGCATTCTTTATACAATGAGAAAAATACTTTTTTAAAATAAAAAAAATTGCAAAGTATTTATTTACATACTTGTAAAATACTTCTTATTCTTATCCTCCCATACATGCTCCAGGGCCTTCACACTGAGCTGCATCTGCAGCCCTTCTTGATTTTTTTTTTAATTTTATTTTGAGACAGAGTCTCCCTAAGTCTCTGAGTTGCTCAGGCTGGGCTGGAACTTCCGATCTCCTTGCCTCGGCCTCCCAGAATGCTGGGATTCCAGGTGTGTGCCACCACACCTAGGTGTATTTTTTTAAAAAAACAATGGATTCTTTAGAAGATGAAACATCCTAGGGGTTTGGGTCCAGGCCCAGCAGGACCCAAGGAGCATGCAGATTCCATGGCCTAAGGGGCAACACGGCAGCGGCAGCGCCTGGCAGGTATGGGTGGGCGTGGCCTGTGGGTCCCAGGGAGGGAGTCTGTTCCTCTTCCAAGTGGGGTGGATGATGGGGAGGGGCTGACAGAGGGACTTCCACTCTTGTCTGTGCAAGTACTGAGCCCCACACCCCAGCGCAGGGATTCGCCTGCACACACAAGCGTGGGGAGCCCCATCTCCTGGGCCTTCCTTCCGGCGGTGGGAGGGACAGGAGAAAGCGGGCTCCACGGCTCTAGCAGTGTCTCTCCTCCTGGCCAGATTGCTCCCACCCAGCTCCTCGGTGCCTCCCCCTCTGATGTCTTCTGTCCACAGCCTCCACCCAACGAGGGTCTCTCAGTGGGGCCCTGGGCCACTGGTCCCTGCACAGCTAGCGGGGACCTCCCTGGTCTCTGGGTATGTGTGCAGGGCCCCTCCCTCTGGCCTGGCTCCTAGGCCAGCATCTCCTCTGCTTGTGATGACCCTCGCTCTGCCAAAGGCAACAGCAGCCGCAGCCAGAGGTCAGCAGCGAGGACAAACAGGGCGCTGCTGTCTCTGTAGGGCGGGGTGCGGATGCTGCCCCAGTCCTTGTTCCACCCCTCCTCTCCCTGCCAGCTCCTGGGCCACACAGGCCCGGTGTCTGGGCCCTTCTGGGGCATCCTCCAGGTACCCTCCCCTGCCCCCTCCCCACCCCTCGGCTGGTCTGAGAGGAGTGGAGGGCTGAGCTGTGCAGGGGAGAGGGGCTGGGGCTGGGCCTGAGCCCACCAGATGTGAGCGAGATGGGCTTGGAAATGCTCGGCTGTTTGTTACTTGGAAATGAGGGCTACACACTTTATTCTGCCTGTCTTGGTTTTATTCGGGACTGTTTCTCTCTCTCGGGGAGCTTGGGGAGCAGAAATTTGGCCCTTGGATCATGGCTGTTTATCAGCATTGGGCCAAGTTTGGGCTCTGGGGTAAGGCGTAGCTGGCTGTCTGGTGTGGTGACCACACTGCCAACTCCTGGCATATGCCCATGACCAAAGGGTGCGGACCGTCTGCCCTGGGGACTGCCCTGTGTCTCCTCCCGGGAGCGCTGTGAGGGGTAGGCAGCTGCATTCATTCCCTGGTTCTCATCTTAAAGATGAACCAACTAAGACCAAAGAGGCAAGAACCAGTGGGCATCTGGGAGGAGACACCAGACGGGGGCTTCCCACCAAGACGCTGGCTCAGCTGCAGGGCACTTTGCCCAGGATGTGGGGCCACCTTCAGTGTCCCAGACCAGGCAGTGAAGAGGGTAGTACCCCAGAGGGCCAGTCACACAGCCCACAGGTGGGGGCCCAGTGCAAGGGAACCTCTGAAAGCTGGGAGGGGAAACTCGCGCAGGGTGTGGAGGCCTCGGGATCTGGGGCTGCAGCCTGCAGACCCGGACCTTGGCTTGTGGAACCAGAGTAAGGCCATCCTGTAGGCAGGGAGGGGGCTCCCCTGATTTCTCCAGGGTGATGCTCACTCCCAGGTGATCGAACCCAAGACACCTGCAGGGCAGGCTAGAGACCAGGCTCTCCCTCCAGAGTCTACATCTGAAAGCTCAAAAGGCCCTCGGCCCCTGCACCTGCTCTGTGCGGGCCTGGGGCATGGGGCGCTCCAGGGACCAGGGCTCCTCTGTTCCTGTTCCCCGGGAATGTGGCCCCGTGCTCTGACCACACTCAGCCTTGAGTGCATCGCCTGCGTGGTTCTGTGGTGCCAGGGGAGCCTCACGGCATGTAGAAAGGCAGCTGGTGGCAGCGTGGTGAGGACACAGTCCAGTCAGGTAAAGGGTCTCAGGTTCCCTGAGCCAGGCCCCGAAACAAGGCATGTGGGGTTCCCTTTGTAAAGAGCAATCGTGAATGCAGTGTAGGGCAGGGCTGGGGGCCCTGGCTTTCCAAGTCCTTCTCTGGGCATCAGAGGGGTGGAAGGACCTCTTCCTGCCAAGCGGGCGCCTGTTGCGCTAAAGATGGGTCCAGCCTCTGACTCTGCAGGGCTCACAGCTTTCTTGGAGCTGCCTGGTCTCAAATTCATCCAAACCAAGTGAAAATCACTAGGAATGTGGCCCAGAGAGAGAACTGCTAAGGAGGCTCTAAGCCCTTCCCTCCGGCGCCTGTGGTCAGGTAACCCGCAGCTGGGGAAGCGCAGATGTTTTGCAAATAACCTGTTGCCCTGAGCGTCACACCTGCACGCGCAGCTCCAGCTCGGAGAGAAGCTGTCCCCTGCCCCACCTGCTCCCCAGCAGGCTCCAGAGCTGCGACGTGAGCCCAGTTTGGCGCCCAGACTCACCTGACGCCCCCGCTGAGGCCACAGAGCCTGGCGCTCAGTTTCCAGCATTCGCTGCGGTGGTCGGAGAGCCGGCCGCCGTCGCGCTGAGACCCGGGCAGCCCCTCAGAGTCTGTCCCCACCGCCAGCCAAGTCCAGACCGAGTCAAAGGAGGGCTGCAGGGCGCCCGGTGACTTTACCAGACCAGGGCCGTGCGGGAGGACCAGGCTGGGAGGCGAGACTCTAGCGGGTGGCCAGGTGCGTGGAGGTCTGCACCTGGGACGCCCCGGCGAGGTGCTTCGTCCCAGTCAGCCGCGGGCAGCGACCCGGAAATATCGCGTGGAGGCAGCGGCGTCCTGGGAGGTTCTGACTGAGTGCAGGGCAGCAGCTCCCGCAGGCGCTCTTTATAGAAGCTCCAAGGAGCAGCGCGCAGGCTGCCCGCCAGGGTCTGGAACACGGCCCCCCTCTAGTGGCCACTCTCAGCATGACAGCGCCATTCGGACCGAGCCAAAGAGTCAGCTTTGGCCTTGGGGCTCCAGCGTCTCTTCGAAGGCGCTGCTCAAAATACTCTTTGGCCTGCTCCTGGGGAATGGCAGCTAGACCTAGGTTAGGAGCCATGCAGGAAAACCGGTCTTGTAAATTTATTTATAGAACAGAATGGGCATTGCTCAATTCATTCACCAACTTGGCATAGAAATGACTTTATGCATTTTTCTGAAGTCAAACCCACCCCTAAAGGACGCAGATCGGCCACGCTGGGAATATGCGAAAGAATGCCCAGGACCTCTGAAGGAACTCCCCAAAGTCGAGTCCAACACAACTCACCAGCAAAGCCAGTGAGAGCACAGGATGAGAAAGGCTGGCTGACCACGAGGGACTTGGCGTCTCATACAGGAACTGTACTTGCCCAACTGCGTTTTTAAAAAAAGATCTAAGACAGCCATGGTGGTGCATGCCTGTAATCCTCGTACTCTGGAGGCTGAGGCAGGAGGCTCACCTCGAGTTTGGGGCCAACCTGGGCTACATAGTGAATTCAAGGCCAGCCTGAAGTACACAATGAGACCTTGTCTCAAAAAACAAAAACAAACAAACAAACAGAAAAGGAAATCTAACCAGATGTTAAGGGAGCAATTAATTCAGTTTGGGATGGTGGAAGGCAGGAAGACATCAGGGAAATCCAAAAATACTGTGAGCCATGCGGCACCGTCAGTTCACAGAGACATCCAGCCTCCAGGGCACAGTGCCTGGAAGATAACCTTCTTAGGTCAGACCCTGTTGTTGGTTAAATATTCAGGGTCAGACTTCGAACACGAAAATCTTTGCCAGGTTCACCTCTGCCCACGGCACAGCTGCCAACCCATAGCTGAGTCAGAAAAGCCTGAGTTGGGCCAGGGATTTAGCTCAGTGGTTCTGCTGCCTGCCTCGAAAGTGCAAGGATCCAAGTTCGATCCCCGGTACCAAAAAAAAAAAAAAAAGAAAAAAAGAAAAGCCTGAGTCATCTGCAGCGCTTTCTCCTCCTCGCTGCTCCAGCTTGAAACTCAATGCTTCCAGGGGAGAGAAGCAGTAACCACATAACTGTAATAATAATAAGAGGGAAGAAAGGAGGAGGAAAAGGAGAAGAGGAAACACTTCGTAGTACATACGTACCTCGCTGCTCATGTATGAAGGCATTTAACTAGACAGTCATTCCTGGGCTCCAGAACTCCTCATCAGTGCCAACATCCGTGGGTGCTCAAGTCCCTAATATAAAGCAGCACAGTATTTGCACATAACCTGGGCATGGTCCCATAGGATTCAAATCATCTTTAGATGTCTTATAAAATCTGAGGCCATGCAAATGCTGTGTAAATAGGTGCACTTTGTTGTTTCAGGAATAACAATGAGGAAAAAAGTCTGCATGTCCAGGACAGGTGACAGTTTAAAAAACATCTTTGATCCATGGCAGGGGGTATGGGACCTGGAATGAAACACAGGAGGCCTGCTGCACAATCCTGAGGCAGGCATTGCTACTGCGCCCATCTGAAGGAGACAGGCCGTGAGACTGGTCCCAGGTCACTCGATTGGTACGGGCAGAGCTGGAATTCAACCCTAAGTGGCTTGACTATAGAGTCGGGGCTCACCATGACCCCCTCTCCTACCTCTCACCAACACAATGTTTTTGTCACCCATCAATTCACCAACAGTCCTAGGAATGGAATCTGAAAAATAGCCAGGAGTGTGCTTGGAACACGATGCCCAGGGATCTTCAACGCAGAGATGCGCTTATTAGCAAGAAATGGAGTGGCTTAGTCAGTGGCGTGGCTAGAGTCTGTCCTCCCAAATTCACGTGTTGGCGATGTCATCTCTGACGCAAAGGCGAGGTGTAACCCCCTGCTGCTGGGGAGGCGAAGGATCGCGGCTATAAAGACGTCTTTGGGCAGGGCCGTCTCTCTCCTGCCCCCTGCCAGGACTCAGCATTCGTCCCCTCCTGCCTCCTGCCTCCTGCCTCCTGCACACGGCAAGAAGGGTGCCCCGTGGCCAGCACCTTGGTCTTGGATTTCACAGCTGCAGAAATGGCAGGAAATAAATTTCCACTCGTGAATGACCGGCCTCACCTATCCTGTTTTGCAGCACAAATGGACTAAGACAGTTGGTGAGATGTGGCAGAAGCCTACTGTACCTAAAATAAAGTCCCCACTTCCATATGCTTACACCGCTGTGTCCTCACTAGCAGGGAAGGGCCAGGATGAGGACAAAGTGCGGAGGCGAGAGCCAAGCATAGCCCAAGCTGTGGGCTGAGGCTCTCCTTCCCCATTAGTAATTGACGAGACAGACCGAGAGATGGTCTGGTTTTCTGCCCGGGCCCATAAACAGGCATGGAACTGTTCAATTGTAAAATTGCAGGAAGAATGAAGTTTATGCTTTAAACTTAGTGGCTCTGGGCCAAGAGCCTCTCTTCCCCTCTTTTGTTTCTGGTTTATTTCACTTCTTGTAGGAGGGACAAGATCTGTCCTGATGGATGGCCATAACTAGTTCATTCTTTGCGATTTTGTTCTTTTTGCTGAGTAGTATTCCATTATAAGCCATGTTTCCTTTATCCCTTCTCTTGCTGAAGCAGTTCCCAGTCTCTGCCTATTATGAGTAAAGTGGCCCAAGCATGTAAGAGGCCACTTGATATCGGAGTATAGAAGTGGCCTGTAGGGCAGGATTTCCCGGTGGGCAGCCCATAGCTCAGATTAGAACTTTCTACCTCCTAGCATCAGAATGGTCCAGCAGAGGCTTGCTGCCATTTGGTCACACACGACATCTGTGTCTGTGTCCTGCCCCCCAAGGTTTTAGGGAATGTGTCTGCACTGATGGAGGGTGGATTGGACACTGCAGTATCGAGGCTGTGGAAGCAGAGGTAATGCAGTCTGTTATAGCTGTGTCTAGATCTCCCCCCAAAGCCTCATGGGGTCATAGGTGGCTTTTTCAGAGGTGGCCGAATCCAAAGTGTGTGATGCTGGGATTAAGGACATGTGATTACTAAACGAGTACACTGATTGGTTTGGCACCACCCTAATTCCTGTAATCTGGATAAGATAAAAGAGGCAGAAAGATGCTGTTAATGTCCGTTTGCTGCTTTTGCTACTCTGTGGGCATCATGAAATGCTTCTGCTCTGTGATGCCACTCTGCCATGTGCCACTCTGCCTGGAGCCAGCTGATTATGGACTGAAACCTCTACAAACTGTGAGGAAAACAAACCTTTTCCCCTTTAACTTTGGTGTTGAGTATTTTGTCTCATCAATGAAAAAGTAGCTACAACAGAATTTGGTACCAGAGAAATGGGATTGTTGCTGTGACATTACCTGGCCATGTGGATCAAGAGCCTTTGGAACTAGCTTGCAGAAAGGGGAAGAGTTAGGAAACTTTTGGAGCTGTCAGCTGAAGAAGTAGAGCTGGAATACCTTAGGCTGTTCTGCATGGGAAGTTCTGCTCAGAGCTCAGAGGACCAGAAAGCCAGTAAAGACCAGGCTCAGGAGGTATCTGCTGGGGAGGAGGACTGCATTGGCTGCTGGAGTCCAGACGATGTATGTTATGCCTTGACAGAAAGTTTGTCTGCATTTTGCTGGTGTCCAGAGACTTTGCCTGAGACTGAGATTAGAGGTGGGGGGCTAATTAATCTTTCAGAAGAAATTTCAAGGAAGTCTAATGTTGAGGCAGTGGCATGGGTACTGTTGGGGGCTTTTGCCAGATTTATTTTGAGAATCAAGAAGAAAGAGCCCAGTAGAATAATTTAAAACATTTTGAGTTTGGCCAGAAAGGAAGCTTCAGTAAAGTTGTGGCCTGCAAAGACAGAGCAAAGGAGATCTTGATTGCTGAGAAGGAACAGGAGAATAGAAAGATGGCCTGAGGGCATCATAAGAAGCAGCAGGACTCCACCTTTTGCAGCCTCAAAATTGTAAAAGTGAAAGACCTTGCTTTGAGAAGAGAGCCCCAGAACACCATGTTCCAGAATGATGGTTGCCTAAGGAAGTTGTTCCTCGGGATTTGGTTCATGGGCACTGGAGCCCTACAGCCAAGACATAAGGAAAACTGGCTACTGCTCCAGCTGGCAGCAGACCTTGGAGTCATCTATGTGGTGCAGGTTTTAGGCTCAGGCAGAATGGAAGAGTTGTGAGGTCAGGAAGGATTCCACCCAGATTTCAGAAGAAGGCTTGGGAGGTCAGTCAGTGTGCCCCTGAGAGGGCAGTGTGTGAAGCTGAGTGTGAAGCTGAAAGTACAGTGGAGATCCTAGAAGGGTGAAGAAACCAGAAAAGTGGATCATCTGAAGAAGCCTGCAAAGGAGGGACCAGAGCTGGCCCAAGAGAGAAGCCATGGGAGCTACAACCACCAGAAGTTCTGTAGGGGTGAAGCCACCCAAGCCCTTTGGAGTTTGAAACTTGCCACACGTTGTCAGGGATGCTGGAGGTGGAACCGAGGGATTTAATGTCTGCCCTACTGGATTTTGATCTTGCTTTGTTCCCATTCCTTGCTATTCTTCTGTTTGTAACCTTTGGGATAGAAATGTCTATCTTGTGCCATTGAATGTTGGAAGTGTTTGATTTTCTTTTATTGGTACAAGAGCTTGCAGCCAAGAATTTGCCCTAAATCTCAGAGGGAATTAGGACTCGGACTTTTCAACAATGCTGAAATTGTTAGGACTTTGGTAACTCTTAGAGAAGGACTAAACAGCTTTTGCATAGAGGAATGTGTATGAGTCTTTGGAGGGCCGGGGCAAAATGTTAATGGTTTGGGTCTAGATCTCCCCCCAAAGCCTCATGTGGTCATGGGTGGCTTTTTCAGAGGTGGCTGAATCTAGAGTATGTGATCCTGGGATTAAGGGTGTGTGATTACTAAACCAGTAGACTGGTTTGGCACCGCCCTAATCTCCATAGTCTAGATAAGATGAAAGGGCCAGAAAGACACTGTTGGTGTTTGTTCCCTTGTATTTGCTACTGTGTGGGCACCAGGAACTGTCTCTCCTCTGCGACCCCCCTCTGCCATGTGCCACTCTCCCTTGGACCCAGCCGATTCTGGACTGAAACCTCTACACACTGTGAGCTAAATACATCCTTTCCCCTTTAACTCTGGGTGTCAGGTATTTTGTCTCTGCAATGTGAGAAGAGTAACCGTGACACAGTCTGATCATGGACCGTGGAGGAGAGAGCTTTGACAGAACCGAGAACTCGCCATGGTGACCACAGCAGCTCTCTCTTCCCAAATGTCAGCCGTTGCTATTATTGTTCAGAGTTGACAGCCCCTGACAAATGGGATGCGAATTGCTTTGTGGGTCTCTCCACTGTCCAGCTGCTGACAGCTGGCACAGAGTCCAAGGCAGAAGAAGCAAAGACCTCTCTGCTTTGTGGCGCTCTTTGCTCCGCACCCGTCATGGAATCCACCCAACCATCTGTTGTCTCCCTGTGTTCAGCTCATTGGAACTGTTTCCCAGCAGGTGTGAAGATGATGAATTACATTCAGCACCCCAGGGCTCCTGACATTGGCCCAGGTCACAGGCAGGAACACAGAGGAGCCTCCTCCCCGTTGTGTGCATGGGCCAGAGATCCAAGACCGGGGCCTACCTGGAGCTCCTTATAGTGTCAAACTCAGACACCCAGGGTACTCTCTAAGGGGATCTGTCTTGGAATGGAGGTGGCCTCAATTTTTCTTGGGAATGAGAGGATGAAATAATTTTAAAGTGAGTCATCTGTAATTGGTAGCCAAACATATTCATTCAAATGAATCATAAGAAATTTCTCAAAATAGGGTGAGACTTTGGGGCCAAAACTCTCAAGAAGAGATTTATTGTGACAAATGTAAAACAGTCACTAGTGCTTTAATAATGCACCTTCCCACATATAGGATGAGGAATAACAAGCTTCTCAAGGGCACATAAGAAAAAAAAAAATCTCACTTGTGAGATGCCCTTGAGGTTGGTGTAAGTCAGCAAGAGTTGAGGAAACAGCTATTTTAAAACTTAGGCTCCATTAATAAAAGTATAATGAGCAGGAAAATGGAAATTCATGAATCCCTGAACTTTGATGAGATCATACTTGATGCTCTGGGTTCAGTTCTAGGGGCGTTTGGCTGAAAGATTAAGTCAGAAGACAGAGGTTGAGCAGGGTGGGGCAAGATCTAGAAACTAGCAGGACAGGACACTGTTCAGCCCTGAGGAGAAGTCACTCAGGTGGCATGATTCAGGGGATCAGGTATGTGAGGGGCTGTCACAAAGAGGTGTTAGATTTTCTCTAAACTGTTCCCAGTGACACTGCTTAAGCAGAGCCTGGAACTGGAGCCAGACAGGAGTACCACATGAGGACTTTCTGCATCCAGACTGGGCCCAGTGACCTGGGAGGCCTCTCCCAAGCCTGTGTAAGGAAGTTTCTCCTCCCCTACAAGAGGTCGCTTGTAACTGATCTCACCACTCTCAAGCTTTGGTTGAGAGAGAGAGAGAGAACATTCCTTGCATTCTTTCAATAGTAAGAACTAAGTAGAGGAAATATTATATCCAATAAACATTATAAGTAATAATAATACAGCTATGTCCACTGCACATGGTGCCAAAAACAGAGAAAGGGGGAAACTGAAAAAAAAAGATGGAGTTTTTTAAAAGAGATAAATGGGCAATAAATGGAAAAAGAGGGAGTGAGGAGAGAGGGAGTAGAGGAAAGGGGTGAGAACTTAGAATATGACATGATGTAATCTTTTTTATTTTTCTCCTCTTTTCTGAAGCATAACTCACATATGGCTAGTGCAAAATGGAGGTTTTCGTTTTTTTAAATTTAGATTGCATGTTTATCAAAGATATGTATGTATGCATTTCAATAATATTTTAAAATAACAAAATGATTCTACAAGGCTTGTGATGAAAGCAATAACTCCCTAACCTTTCACCTCATATCCTGCTTCCCTTGGGCCCTCATTTCCAACCCTGCCATGGTTACTTTTTAGACTTAATCTCTACATTTCTAAATACCATGGTTATACTATTTTTTGTCAGTTTTATGCATTTTTTTTTCCACTATGGATAAATGAGTTAGTTTTCTTTTACTACATCTCCCATCCTGTCCCTCTACTACAGTTACATCATCCTTTGACTGGATCATTTCTCAGTGTACTTCATCATGACTGTCAAATTACTATTCACAGCCAAGCTACCCAGAATACAGTAAATTTCCCAATAAGGTCAACATTGAACCTAACCATTGAATCTGATTTGGTTCTTGTCCAATTCAGTTTGTGATCAGAATGGTGGAAAGAATTAAGTTTGTGTACCACTGTACTTTCTTCTCCCATTTTTAAAATCCACATTTTTATCAGTCTCATCTTGATACAGTCAAATGCATCATGTATTCTAATTTTATCATTCCATAGCTATTGTCCTCAAACTTTCTGAGTTGCTTCACATTAATCCAATTAATCCAACACTGGCTCATGGCTGTTATGCAGAGATTTGCTGTCACCTTGATCCTGGAACTTCTCTTTGATATTATCTTGGGTTGGAGCCTCTGTTTTCTTAGTATCTGATTTTCTCTTTCCTCATTTATTTCTGTTTTTATGGTGCTCACTTATGGGAGGATACATCTTTGTAGATCTTGCATGTCTGAAAATATCTTTATTTTTATCCTCACCACTGAGTGATAGTTTGTCTGGGTATAAAATTCTAAGTTGAAATTTTCCCCCTCCAAATTTTAAAAGCATTTTTCCATTGTCATCTAGCTTCCAACACTACTAAGTCCACAGCCACCTGCATTCTTGATCCTTTACATATCACCTTTTTATTTCCCTCTGTAGAATGTTTTAGAATCTTTCCTGAGCCTATTATTTTGAAATTTTACCAAGACAAACATTGGTGTAGGTCAATTTTCATCTATCATTCCAGACATTAACATTCTATTGAACTTCAAGTCTGGAACCTCAAGTTTTACCTTCCTAGGAAATTTTATTTTAAAACATTATTTTTCATTACTGGAGATTGAAAACAGGGCCTTCACACTGAGCTACATCCCTACATCCCCAGCCCTTTTTTTTGAGATTGTCTCACAAGTCAGTAAATTACCCAGGATGGCCTCAAAATTGTGATCCTTCTGTCTCAGTTTCCCAGAGTGCTGGGATTATACTCAATTATTTCCTGAATTAGTTCCTTCTCTTAGTTTTCTTTTTTTTCCTTCACTTTTTCTTAAACCCGTATTTTTCAGATATTGGGCTTCCTGGTCAACTTTTCTTGATTTCCTCTCCCAGCTTCCATTTTCTTATCTTTCTTGGAGGGAGATCTTATCTTTGGGGACATTTCTGCTATCTTTCAAATCTTTTAATTTTTAAAAAGATTTCTTTCAACAAATATTTTTTATTCTCCAGCCGTTTCTTGTCTCCTAATCATCCTTTCCTCATAATATTCTTTTCTTGCTGTCCGATTATCTTCAGCCTTCTGTCTGGAGGATCTAAACGTGGCTGCCAATGTCCTGGAAGCAGAAGTGGGAAAGAGAGCGAGTGTGGAATCTCAGCATTCAGTACTCACATGTAGTCAACTGTTTTCAGTGTGATCAGCATGGCATGGCCATATGTGATGCCCCTGAACCAGAAACCCTCCTGAGTAGCCTGTAGTTTTCTTTAAGGTGGAGAAGGGATGTTTGCCAAGGGCTTTGGAGGCAGAAGGGCTAACAGAGAATTAAACCACTCCATAAGCTGAGTCTCAACCAAGCATATAGTTTGAAGCTCCCCCTGCACCCTTCCTCAAGGGGTAATTGGTGTTGTCAGTTCCTGAGACTGGGGGTGTTTACAGCGTGTTTCAGTTACCATTGCTGTGTAATAAATCATCCCCAAAACCTTGTGACGTGAAACAAAACCTTTTTATGTGGTTCAAAGAGTCCATAGGATAGGGAAGCATACAGTGTCTGGGGCCTCAGCTGGGTGGACTCAAATGGCTGGAAGTGACTCCAATGGCTAAAGTCTGGGACAGGTAGTACTGGAGGGTCCATTTCCAATACAGGGCCTTCGTCACCTCTCTGGTACCCAGGCTCTGAAGCTGGGAGGGCTGAGAGGGCACACCTTTGGAGCACGCATCCCCGGACTACAGGGCAGGGGCTACCTGGTCTTTCCACATGCACTTTAGAAGTTCTGTGCATCACTTCTGCTACACTCTGTACATGGAAGAAGTCATACCCAAGGGAGAGGACACAGATGTCGCCTCATACAGGAGAAGTAGCCAAGAATTTGAGGGCTCTGTTTTCAAACTGCCACATTAGGTTTCAGATCAGGTTATTCCTCAGCCTCCCTGCTTTGTCCATTTCCAGTTTAGGAGGCCATTTTCTGGAATCTGTCAGATCAGTTCATTATGCTTTTCAGCTTCTATAATTTTGTTGCTTTGTCTCCTCAACATTCTCTTTGCCTCGGTTTATGCCTGAGAAAAAACCCTTTTACAGCTGTTGTAGTGAGAGTCTGAAGGAGGTAATTGCCCTCCACCTGCCATATGTAAGCAGAGGGCCCATTCATCTATTCCATTTTAAAAGTCCTTTGTGCATTTATTTCCCACTAATTCATTAATGTGATTGTATCATCCATGACAGTTTTCAGTCAGTCTTTCAAATATCACTGTGCACTTGGCTGCATGTAGATGCTGCACCATGCAGGTCCCCTCCTCTCCACAGCCCAGGCTTTCTTTCAAAAGAGCCCATTAAAATGGAGCACCTGGCACTGAACCAGGTCTGCAGGTACCCTGCGCTGTCAGGCATCTGTCCCCTGGGTCTGAGTACAGCTCTCCTCTGTTGCAGCCAAGACCAAATGACTTTCTAAATTGCAGTCCACACCGTGCCTATCACAGAGCCAGAGTCACCCAGATCACTGGGAAGCCAGGTTTGCTTGTTTTCCAGCTAGTTCCTGTGCAACTGACTCATGGACTCTGAGAGGGATGCTTTACATTTATCCTCAGTTATACTTCATCTTGCCAGCTTCAGTTCATGATTTCAGCCAATCGAGATCTGTTGAACTTTGATGCTACTTTCTGGTGTTCACTGAACATGGCTGTGTCATTTGCAACTCTGGCCAGCCTGCCATCTGCTTCAACCAAACAAGCCCTTGGCAGTGGGCTGAAAATCTCGGGACCGAAGCTCTGGGCAACTCCAGCAGCTTTCTCTCTGTCTCTCTCAAAGATGATGCTGAGCCATCGGTAACTCTGCCTGGCCCTTTGAATTCATCTTGTATCTACTTGACATTCAGTCTGTATTTATCCATCATGGACACTGGAATGTCATGAGTCTTTTGGCTTCTCTATGTCTAGGGAAATTGTGTACAATATATAAATAGATCGAGTCACGGCAAGGCCAAAGATCAGAAGACAGCAACCACTGAATAGGCAGTTTATTACTCACAATTCCCAAGAGAAGAAGGTGTGTCGGGCCACAGGGGCCAACAGCAAAGCACCAGGGCTGCTCAGGAAGCCAAGAGAGAGGGGAGCTGTAGGCAAGAGCCAGAAAGAGCCAGGTGAAGCAGAGTAAGCAGGCTTGGGCACAGCCAGTGTGAATCACTTCAGCAGCCCCCAGGCAGACAGGTTGACCCTAGTTCGCTGGTACCTGGCCCGAGGATGATGAAAACAGACAGGGAATGGCCCATAAGAAAATTGCTCCTGAGCAGTGACACCCCTTCACCTGGGTCTCCATGTCTCTGCCTGTCACCAGAGGAAGCCAACAAGGAAGCAGGCACCAAATCTGTGTGGGCTTCATGGGCTCTCCAACTGGGCACTTTCTTTGGCCCTGCCCACTGTCTCTGCAGATGGAAAGAGAAGGCTCCTCCTGCCTCGTGTCCCTACAGGTGTCCTGTGCTCCCAGCAGGCATGTCCCGGAGCAGACAGATTCATGGAGAGGGACCCGGCTGTCCCTCTGACTCCTGCTCTCTGGCCACAGGTAGTTGATTGAAGGATCCTTCCTTTGGAGCCCGACCTCTGGGTCAAAAGCTGTCTGCTGGTTTTCCTCTCCCTGCCACACCTTCTAAAATCGGGTACACGCAGAGCCTGTTTCACTGTGTGGCTGATCTTCAGGCTGGTGGTCACAGGCACTTCAGTGAGGGTTGACACCCAAGCATTCAGGTGTGGACATCCAGGCCCACCCCACTGGGCTCTGTACCCATCAGCTGGCAGCGTGCATTCTCAGGTTACTGGATGAGCTCAGTGCCCATGCCTGTCTCTGAGGGTGCAACCTGCTCCCACACATGTGGGTCAAATAGGCTAGCTTTCTGACTGTCCACGGTGGCTGAGCCTCACTCCGGACCTCTATCCCGCTCTAGTCCCCACCTGCCTCACCTACCCGGGAATCACTCAGGGTCCCTAGGAGCCTCAGCAGGGCCAGCAGTGGGGTGCGGCAGGAGAAGGAATGAGGTGGCAGGAGGGACTCCCCTCATAGGCATCCTTCAGGCCAGAACCATTATGGTTTAGTTCTAGAATGTTCTCCCAAAGTTTCGTGCATTCGGAGGTGGGACTTTTGGAAGGGATCGGACCGTGGGGTGCTATTACCAGGGCCTTAGTCCACTGGTGAGTTCACAGCTGACTGTCGCCTGTGGGATGAAGGCCTCTCCTTCCCCCTCTCTGCCTCACTCTGCTCTCTGAGAAAGCCAAGCCGCACAAGGCCCGCCCTCCCCTCCCTGCTGGGATCTGCTCTGGGATTGACCTCCCAGGGCACATTTTGAGCCAGGAAATATGAGCACCAGATTAAGGGGCCAGAAGGAAACTGGGCCAGGCTTTCCTCGGTCGGTCGGTCTGTCGGTCAGTCGTTGCTTCCTTTGCTGCCTTTTGTTCAAGGTCCCCACTCCTCTCTCTTCTCTCCTACAAGGCTCCTGCAGTCACAGAGGTGTCCCCCCTTCTCAGCACTCCCAGGCTGGTGCACTCAACCACACCCTCGTCACCCGCCCACTGGCAGGCAGCAGGCAGCCCCGTGTGCCAGGGTGAAGCATGGGGTGCCAGGACTCTGACCTGCGCTACCAGAAAGCAGGGCTTAAAAACAACAAAACGCTTCATGCCTGAGCGCTACTCCCACCGACTCTGAGTCAATAGCTGTGCAGAGCAGGATCCGCTTGGCTTCCCCAGGTGATTCAAAGTGCAATGAGCACAGTGTGGTGGAGCTCGCCTGTGATCCCAGCACTCAGGAGGCTGAGGCAAGAAGATCACCCTGAGTTTGAGGCCAGCCTGGGCTACACAGCAGGACCCTGTCTCAAGAATTAAAAAAAAAGAAGCAAAAATACCAATATCAAAAGTACAATTGGGCCAGGGATTTAGCTCAGTGGTTCCGTTGCTTGCCTTGCAAGCACAAGGACCAGAGTTCGATCCCTGGTACCAAAAAAAAAAAAGTACAATGGAAGACAAAGACTAGGCACTAATACCCACCCAAATAGTGTAAGCGAATGCCATTATCAAAAGGACAAAACTGTAGCCAGGCATGGTGGCTCATGCATGCAATCCCAGCACTTTGAGAGGCTGAGGCAGGAGGACTGCAAGTTTGAACACAGCCCAACAAATTAGCAAGGCTCTGTCTCAAAAATTAAAAAAAAAAAAAACAGCTGAGGATTTAGCTCAGTGCAAAGGTCCTGGGATTAAAAAAAAAAGAATAGTCTCAAAAAAATACAAAAAAGACAGGGCTAGGTATAAGCCTTAAGTGGCATCACTTACACTTTGTAAAGGACACTGGTAGTTCTGAGTTGCAACAACTCTGTCAATTTCTCTAGGAGAGGGAAGGAGGGAGAGGGAGAGGAGGGGTAGCTTCATGAATGCTGCCATTCCCCCCAGAGCGAACCCCGAAGGAAATGATGAGGGTCACATAATTGTCCCCTTTCCAACAGCAACAACTCATAGTTTCTTCCAGGGGGAGGGGGGTGGTGGCATAAATGGAAGCTGTTTTATAGAGATTCTGTGGCAAGATTTTAAAATAGAGACTTCAAATGTCTGTTCTGGTAGAGGGCACCTAGAACCAGATTTCATGGGTCATTATCCATTTTCTCTGGGTCCCTAATCAGATTAAATAGTGTGGTGCAGAGCAGGGGGTAGATCCTGGGTTATAACAAGGGATTTCGACAGGAGAAAATAAACAGACACACATACATGATACTCTGTCTAATTCAATTGGGGTGGGAAGAAATGGAAGAGAAACAAAAAAGCAACGAAGGGCAGCTAATAACATTAAGCACACATGGTATAATGCTTTCCGAGAAACTAAGAAGCAGAGCTCCCCTTACAACTGTCTCACCAGTGTGGAAACGCGGATGCTGATGGATGTTAATACTGTCATCGCGCCTGCCAGGCTGGTGGCACATTCTTGTAATCCCAGCACTTGGGAGGCTGAGCCAGGAGAATCGCTGCAAGTTCCAGTCCAGCTTGAACCACATGGTGAGACCCTGTCTCAACAAACAAACAGAATAATAATTATGCAATAACACCTCATTTCCCAGTGGCTGTGTAAGATGGTGACAAATTCCACCAATAGCACGTTCCTTTATGCCACATGCCACCAGAAAGCGGGTTGTTGTTTCTCTATATAGCTACTTTTTTTATTAGATAGTCTTAAGTGTTTGATTTGCATATATTTGTTTATTCTTCTTTTTATTATAATCACCAACTCATTGACTTTATTAATCCAGTTTGGGTGATGTGCATCCTCAAGTGAACATTGCCCTGCTCCCCTCGGTTATAAATTAACATTAGGAGTGAGTCAGAGCCACCATTTGTGACGATTGTCATGTAACAGGTTAAAAGTGGCCCCTCCCTGGGGAGCTGCTGGCAGGTGGCACTATGATGGGTAAGACAGAGCTCACCTGTCACCTGGCTTTTGTGGTGACAGCCCAGAGCAGGGTGGGATGAGTGCAGACACAGTTGTTCTGAGGAAGTGTCCAGCGTGTGCTCGTCCCGCATGGGACCTGAGCATCTCGGGTTCTGAATGGGCAGGACTGCTTTGGAGGGACGAGGTCACTCACAGTGGGCTGCAGGGCCACAGTGTCTGCTGGTGGAGGTGCTGAAGTGGCAGTAGGACCCATTCCCCGCTGTGGCAGAGACAGACCTGGACAAGCAAGGGTCTCCACACCTTCTGACGGGAGCCTGAGCTCTGGAGCTTTTTGCTCAAGGTGGAAAAGGGTGGAACTCCCACCAGAGGGGTGTGGAGCTCCCGGACAAGGACTGCAGAGGCGCTGTCAGGACGAGGGAGGTCTTGACGAGGAGAGACAGGGAGAGGTTGGGGAGGAGGGGACTCCTGAAGGTCTCAGCCTGGAGGACCCTGGCCCCTACCCCGGCCCTCAGTAGTTCAGTCTGTCCAGAGGTGGGAGAAGCTTTCGAAGGAAGGTATTTGCCTCCTGAAATGCAGTTAAGAGTCAGCTGTCCTTTCTCTCTCCTGCACTACATTGTAAAAATATCTTTGGCAGTGCCACCATGGACACCAGCAGCCATGAAGAACATCTCAGGCTTAAAAGACTGAGAGGGTGGCTTATGGCCCTCAACCTCCCCGCCCTGCACACTAACCCCAAAGGCCAGACTGTGCCAGGTTTCCGTGTCTAATCGAGCTATCAGCAGCAAATTCCCACTTTTTCACTCAAAAGGGATGTGGCACTTTTATTGTTGTGTTAGCCAAAGATGTGTATTCTAACCCCAATCACGGAAGAGACATCAGACAAACTCAAATGTTACAATACAGCTGGCCTATATTTCTCAAAAATGATAATGAGACAAAAAGACAAAATACCAATGTTATAAAAGACAAAAAAGGGTGAGGAACTGTTCCAGACTAAAGGCATTAGATATGTGATAAATAAATGTAATCTATGATCCTGGGCTGGATACTGCTTGCCATATAGGCTCTAACTGATGACATTTGAATGCAGATTGTAGATAAGATGATAGTATTGTATCAGCCCTAAATTTCCTGAATTTATTGTTGAACTGAGATTACAACCTACTTTGAAGTTGTTTGGAAAAAGTATACACAACACACACACAATACACGCACATACATGTATACATGAGCAACAAAGCAAAACCAATGTAGTAAGATGTTGACAAGTATCTGTGAGTTCTGTTTACTATTATTGCAACATTTCTGGAAGTTTGAAATTCTTTCAAAGGAACAAAGAAAATTGTGGAGAACCAAAGACCAAAAAGGGAGCATTTAAATAGAAAAAATTGGGGCTGGGGATTTAGCTCAGTGGTTTTGCCGCCTGCTGGGCAAGCACAAGGACCTGAGTTCGATCCCCAGTTCCAATAAATAAATAAATAAATAAAATTCAAATAAAAATAAAACATGTTTACCATCACTAACAATCCAAGCAGTACAAGATGATACTTTTAAAACCCCAATCTGAGCTGGGGATTTAACTCAGTGGTTTCACCGCCTGCTATGCAGGCTCAAAGACCCGAGTTCAATCCCTGGTACCCCAAAAAAACAAAAACAAAAACAAAAAAACTTCAATCTATTGCAGAAAAGGATATTACTGTACCCACTTTTGCTCAAGGATCAGGGAATAGGAACTCTCTGCCCTACTAGTAAGTGGACAGTGTTTCTGAAAAAATAATTAAAGATTTTAAAATGCTCTTAGACCTTGTGCTGTCATTTGGATTTGGAATGTCCCCCAAAAGCCTGTGGAATAGGCTTGCTCTCCAAGGTGGTACTACCAGAAGGAGGTCAACCCTTTAAGAGGTGGGCCTAGTGGGAGAAGTTTAGTCATGGGGGCCCCTCAAAGGGGCTCAAAGGGGCTTGGAGGACCCCTGTTTCTTCTTCTTCTTTTTTTTTGTTCCCTGAACACAAAGTGAACAGCTTGAATTGGCCATATACTCCTGCTATGATGTGCTACACCCGCCATTCTCCAACAGAGCTAAAAGCAGTATGTCTCCCCCATCACAGGCTGGAACCTCCAAACCTGTGAGCCAAAATACACCTTCTCTCTTAAGCTGATTGTCTCAAGTGTTTGTTACAGCGACAGAAAGCTGCCTGACACACCTCGTAACACAATTCTTAAGTTTTATCCTAGGGAAAACAATTTACATAAATGTATATATAAGAATGCTCTCACCAATGTTATTTACAATGGAGAAAACAGTATCATCTAAATGTCCAAAGTCAGGATAATGGCTAAATAAATGGTAGTACATGTATACAGGAAAATGAAGATGCTGTGTGGTCATTTAGAGTCATGTATCAAAGACACTCCTGCCCACCTTCCAGTCTTCTCAGCAATGCATCTTCTCTCCTGGTCCCCTTAGGGTCAGGTATTTCCTGAATCCCAATCTTGCACCGTGCCTTTCCCAGCCAGTCTCCCTTCTCCTAAACAACCCATGGCAGAGCCCTGGTGTAGACCAAGAGACATGGAGGTATTGACCTCCTGAACCAGTGGCCCTCATTCTTGGATTTCCTATGATCTCTTTGTAAAGCTTTTTGGCTCCATCCTTGGTGTTGAAGGTTTTCCTTTTTTTATTGCTGCAGTCTGAACCACTCTCCGGGATTTATGTCCATGCCAGGAACTGAGACTCAGCCCAGCTTCCTCTCTGCTGCTTGTCCCCGGCAGTGGAAGTGTCCTCCTGCCCTACAGCTCCTGCAGTTTTCCAGCAGTGACTGAACAGCCCCCTTTCTAAGCTCTGGCTGGAGTTCGGTCCTTGATGTCTGATGGCAACCAGGTCATTTTAATTGGGCAAAACTAAGATATGAAGCAGACAGAGAGAGAGAAACTCAACAAGATGAGTCCACAACCCTCACTTGGCCAGCAGGTTACTTAGAAGTATGTAGTTTAGTTTCCAAATATGGGGAGATTTTTGAGACTCCTGTTATTGATTCCTAATTCCATTGTGGTCAGAGAACATACTCTGTATATTTACATCTTTTTTAATTTATTAAGGCTTAATTTATGACTCAGGATATGGTCTGCCTTGGTAAATGTTTCCTCCACTAGAAATGAGTGTGTTTACATTCTGTGCTCAATGAATGTTTGCTGAATGAATGAATTGATGCACTTCTAGCTGTTCTAATGACTACTGAAATACATAAGGCATGATTCTAGACATTTAGTGTTTGAATGAAAAAGATACAGAATAAGTAAAGTTTGAATAACTTGAACTGCTTAACATATCAATAAAAATGTATATCATGAAAAAAAAGAAATAAGCTTGTACTCTGATACCCAGTAGAGTGCTGTATAAATCTCAGTTGGGTACATTGGTTCATATGTTGTTCAAGCCTTCAGTGTTCTTACTAAATTTTTCTACTTGTTCTGTCAATTATCAAGAGAGGGTGTTGAGATTTCCAACTATCATTGTGGATTTGGCTATTTCTCTCTTGAATTCTGTTAGCTTTTGCTTTTTGTATTTTGAAACTTTATTAGATGCATAAGTTGGATTATTGAGTCCTCTTGATGAATTAACCACTTTATCACTATGCAGTGACTCTCTTTATCCCTGATAATATCCCTTGCTCTGAAATTTACTTGGCCTAATATCTTTTTAGTGTGAATTTTATTACCAATTTTAAAAATTTTTTTCTTAGTCCATGTTTGCAGCACATAATCATTACATCCATTGTGTTGGTCTGATATTAATATAGAAACTTTGTCTTTAGTATTTGAAAATAAATGTTTTTTGTTCTTTTACTTGTAACCTCCTTGTGTCTGCGTATAAATTGTATTTCTTGTAGACAACATATAGATGGAGTATATATTATAATATCAAATCTGATAATCTCTGCCTATGAATGAGACCTTTTACATTTAATATGCATAGGTTTAAAACTACCATCTGGCTATTTGTTTACAATTTGTACTTTCTGATATTAGCTCCTTTTCTCCATTTTCCTTGTCATATCTTGATTATCTGAGTATTTCAGTACACCATTTTCTCTCTTGTAGTGACTTACTGGATATATCTTATTTTTTCTGGTGGCTGCTCTCAGGTGTATAGTCTACATCCTTAACTTATCAAACTCTGTCTTCAGGTAATATCACATAACTAGTAGTACATAATTGCACATAATATTATATAACATGTGAAGTAAACTCGATGACAAAGGCCCAGGCAGGAGTTACTTTTTAAACCATGTTGACCCTTGCACTAAAGGCATAAAAGCAAAGAGGTAAAAACATCTGCACCTTAACAGCAGCAAAGGTAGTGACACCAAACTATACTTGTAACTATTACATTTTTCACCTTTATGTAATTGCAATCTAAAAACACCTCACTTAAGAATTTTCTTGGGACAGGGATTTAGCTCAGTGGTTCCGCCGCCTGCCTCACAAATGCAAGAACCTGAGTTCAATCCCTGGTACCAAAAAAAAAATTTTTTTTCTTAATAAAACAATAACTTATTAATTCTAATCATCAATCCTTATGCAGATGCTATTTCATTATTCCTTCTGACAAAATAGAAAATGTGATTAAAGCAATTCTGCCACCCCAAGCCACTGTGTGACTGAGATGCAAGCTCAACTTGACATTTTTTTTTTTTGGTACCGGGGATTGAACTCGGGATCTTATGCTTGCGAGGCAGGTGCTGGAACCACTGAGCTAAAACCCCAGCTCAACTTGACATTTTTTATGAGCATCATTTATACCTGAAATAACAACCGACAAATTATGGCTAATCACATGGGGCTTTGGAGCAGACATTTTCTTGAAAATGAACCTTTCCTTTCAAAGAATACAACTGAAAGTATTTGTTCCCAATAATAAGATGAGCTTTTAGGGAAAAACCAAAATTTATCAAAACTTTTATTTCCTGCCATAAGCTTGACAGCTTTGTAGTACAAGATGTTCCTGAAAAGTTTGGTGAAGATAGTAACAAATGTGCTTTGTGGTACTGTACAACGAAATGTGTCACACTTGGACTATCTGCTTCACTTGGTACACAAGTATTTTCAAAATGACCAATGCCAGATGCCACAAAATCATGCCTTGGTTTAGAAAAATCCACTCCAAGTACAAGATAAACCAATGAATTTTAATGTAACAGGGTTTGAAAATAAATCCACTGTGAGGGTCTCAGGTTCCACACTGTGACCAACATTTAAGAAACTATTTTTCAAGATTGCTGTATCAAAGGAGAATATCCAGGAATTAGCTGAAAGGGGCTATTAAAAAAATCTGCCTGCACTCCAACTGTGTATCTGTATGATACAGTTTTCTTCATACTCATCAATCAAAAGGACATACTACAACAGACTGGATGTAGGAACAGAAATAAGGATCCAACTGTCTTCTGCTGATCCAGAAAAGAAAGAAAGGTGCAGAAGTGCAAAATAATGTCACTCTTCTCACTAAATTTGTTTTGGAAAACAGCTTTTTTTTTTTAGAAAAACATTCTCTTTATGTTAAATTGTTATGGAGTTGTTACTGTTCCTTTCAGTTGAATGAACATATAGACATCTAAAGTTTTCAGTTTTAATATTTGCAGTAAATGTCAGTGTATGTAGCCCACACAGACACAAGCTCGACAGCTGAGGATCCTGAGAATAAAATGTCTGAGAAGCACAGGTCTTAGACAACACAGCTGAAAGGCGGCAGAGCCAGGTCTGCTCTGGCTTCCAAACACACGTTATTCTCAAGGCAAAATGTCGTCTCCTGCCCCAAAGTCTCATCACTACTAAAATGGGAAATAGAACTGGATCCTTAAAGCTTTCTTTTTCAATTTGTTCCAAAATATTTTAGGTTTTTCAGTGTTTTGATATTTGTCTTCAGTGAAGTATAAGTTTCTTGTCCTTAAAACTCCAGAACTCCTTGCCGGGGATTTAGCTCAGTGGTTCCACCACCTGCCTCACAAGCGCAAGGTCCCGAGTTCAATCCCAGGTACCAAAAACACACCAAACTTTAGAACTCCATTAGGGATTCAAGATGACTTGGTGGGGGGCTACAAAATAAAATTGTGCCAGAAGCAATAATATATTGGGTTTATATTGTATATAAAGAGAGCCCAAATAGCTGGGAGATGTCCTTTATTAGATTTCAAAAAACAGAAGTAATTCTGATTATTTGGCTGCAGGCTTATTTTTTCTGTCCTTGGGGCTAAGCCTCAAGTGTTGACATTCTGGTTTGGGGGGCCACTTTGCTGGGGGACATCCTCAGGAGGAAATCTTGCATGCCCCTCCGCAGCAGAGCATCCTCAGCAACCTCCCTCAGGCTTCGGTGGAGCTTTTCCATCTCCTTGTATTCGCTCCTGACATCTGTGGAGGGAGTCAGAGTCCTTCTCAGAACTGTCTTCAGGATTCTAAGACAAGAACCTCTCGCTTGTCCCAGAATACCAGATCAGGATGGTGCTTGGAGATCAGATAGTCCTTGTTTTATAAGCAACCTGAATCAAACCAAGTGTTGTCCCTCTCATCTGAGGGTTTCTCTCAGCACAGGCCACTCTCGAAGACTTGGTGGAAGAGACACACATCACCCCACCGCAGCTCGCTCCAGAGCCATCTCAGGAAGCTCTCTCCTCACCATTACCTGGAAATTGTTCTTTTTCTGTGTGTTAGAGTTTCATCCCATAATTTGCAATCTAATATGTCCCCGTGATGGTTCATTTTATGTGTCAACAGTGCCCAGATATGTGGTCAGAACTTAGGAGGTTCCTTTGGGGTGAGATTTACTTTCAAAGCACTGGCCCTTGAGTAAAGCAGGTGTCTCACCCTAGTATGATGGGCCTCATTCCATCAGCTGAAGGCCTGGAGAGAACAAAGGCCGAGCCTCACAGGCGAGAGGGAAGTCCCCAGCAGGGCCTTCAACCTGCAGCCACACCATGGGCACTTGCTTTCTGCAGAGACTGCCTTTGGGCTCCAGATGCAGCCCTCTCTGGGGTCTCCAGCCTGCTAGCTACCCCTTAGATGCAGCGACCTTCCGCAATGGGGCGAGCAGCCTCTTCCTACATCTACACATGTACGGGGGACTCTGTTTTCCTGGAGAGCCCTGATCAGCACAGTCCCTTTGAAGGGACACTTCAGACTGACCATGGACTTGGCTCCAGTCATGCTCCTGAACGCCTGAGTCCCTCCGGGCTCACCATGCCCTGGATAGTGACCTAGATGAGCGCGCCCTGAGCTCACAGTAGGACCCACGATGGGGCCGTGACCAGGAGGGGAGTTGGAACCAAGGCTTTCTGTCTTGCTGGGCCTCTAGAAGGCCACCCTCCTCCTCTTCGCTGCCTCTTCCATCCTGCCCACCTTCCCGGCTGCACAAGGACCTAGTGTCCTCAGTGTCCAGCCCTGAATAACCACTTCCCAGTTGCTTTTCTCACTGGCTTACTATGGAGCTAAGTCTACATCAGGAAACCTGGTGAGCTCCTGGCAGGAAAGAGAGGGGCTGCCTGACACAGGCACGTGCAGCTGGTGTGGCTTTCCCAGGGTGCTGTGGGTTAGTAGGGATTTTCTCCATGACCACCAGAAAATGGAGTTTTTCTGAAGGAGGCATCATCTTAAAAAAGGCTTTACAGAGACAGCAGGGCAGAATTGTGGATAGGAATTTGCCACTTTCTAGCTAGAAAACCTGAGTATTTCTAGCTACTCAATCTGAATTTTTCTGCATCATTAAGATAGAGTAATAACCTTTCTCTTTGAGGACTAATGTGAGAATTCCAGGAGATCACAAAGTCTGCGTATGATGATTGGTCTTGGTTGGGTGCTTGGCAAAGGTTAGGGCACCTACCATGATCACCATCCTCCTCCTCCTCCTCCTCCTCCTCCTCCTCCTCCTCATCATCATCATCTCCTCCACTCCTTACCTTGGAAATTTTTCCTATCTTGACTTCTTTAAATTCAGTAAGGAGCAGCCACAGCCAGGGGTGACTGCACGATCAGCCTAGTTGATACAAAAGTCTCTCGTAGTTACCTGCAAGCTCTTTGTAGAGACCATCTCCCTGGGATGACACAAGGGCTAACATGGTGCTGATACTGCCCTTCACCTTCTCCGTGATCCCATTCTACGGGACAAGGATAGTCACTCTGTTAGGGTGGCAAAGTCCAAGGGAACAGAGTCACAGGAACGGCACCTCACCCAATGCCCCAGCAGGAGTGGATGCAGAATGGGGGTTGCCAGAGTCAAAATCAGGTCCGCTTGGGAGTGCATGGACAGCCCAGGGGTCACCGGGGCAGCCTTTCCTTCCCCGCTTGGGGCTCCCACCTGTCTCTACCTCCTTTCCTGCCTAGCAAGACCTGTGAGGGTCTGTCCCACCAAGGCTGAGCTCGGAAACAGGGAGCTGATGAGGGTTGCCGGGAGGTGTGTGGGCAAACAGCAACTGGAGAGGTGGAGAAACAGGAAGGTGCTACTCACCTCCCTGCTGCCCTCCCCTGCACTGGACAGATGCTTGCTGGGCACCTGCTGTGTGCAGCACACCTTCACTGCCGGGTCTGATTCCTCCTCCAACCACCTGAGAAATGTCTTCTTGCTGCTCCAAGTCCTTTCATCAACTAAAACCATTTTCTCTCCTGTTCTGTCTCCCACCTCCTACTGGAAAACACAAGGCTCCTCTCTCTAGCCTGGTGGACTCTAGATTTGAACCCAGATCTTCTGATTCCAAATCTTCATACTTTCTCTCCAATGCCGGGTCAAGAGCTGTATCCTTGAACTGGTTACTTAACCTCTCTTGGCCTCAGCTGCCTTGACTTTAAGACAGGGAATGGGAGATCCACTGCTCCCAAAGCCGTGGCTCACTATGGTTCCGCTACACAGTGAAAACAAATCCACAAGCCACACAGCTGAGGAATATAGTAGAGACCAATGAGGACCCTCAACAGAACAGCGTTCCATTCTTCAATTCACAAGAGCATTAAATAAGAGGTCATTTTTTGAAAACAGTAAATCTTCAAACATTATACATGTATATTTTAAATCCCACCCATTATTTAAAACTTGAATATTTTGATCAATTAAACATTAACTGGAATTCTTTTTTTTTTTTTTTTTTTTTAAGAAAGGTGTTGAGGAATGGGATTGCACTAATTTGTAACTACTACATTTCTGAGATTTAAGATAGGTTTGTGCGTGGTCAGTGTACTAATCACTTCTTAGTGAAACTGCTTTCCTGATGGGTTTAAAATGTGATTTCTATGTACCCCGTGGAGATCAGCTCTGCAGAGCCCCGCCCATTTCCTGCATGCATTTGTAGACTGTGATAATTCCTTAACGGACTGAAGCTGAACTGTGCTGAGAAGTGCGATAGCTCTTAGCCTACCCTCAGGAAGGTCCCTGCTTTGTACCAAGGAGACAGACACTTTCTACAATCGGGGAGGGGCAGTTAGAAGCAGTTCGGAATGTTCCATAAGGCTGGGGGGAGCTGCATGGACGCAACCACTGGCCAGCTGCCTCAGGTGGGTGGGAGAGAGGGGCCGCTCAGCTTCCTCTGAGAGAGAAGAATCTAGTTTCACAGGGCCAGGGAGGACTGGCACACATACATAACACATCTTAGTTCTTTTTTCATCCCTTCTCCCTCTTCCCCCTTTCTTTGTTCCCTTTCCAATTGCAAAAGCTCTATCTATATCTTTCCTATTATCTATCTTTTTGCTAACACTTTAACTTATTTATACTCTGGGTTTCTCCTATAAAAGAAACCATATGACACTTAAGCTTGTGTGTCTGGTTTATTTCACATAACATTATGGTCTCGAATTGCATCCATTTTCTCACAAATGACTCAAGTTTATCCTTTTTTATAGCACAGTAGTACTCCAGTGTGTGAATATTTATTGGCATTTAATGTAGATGAGTTATTTCCTTCATGAAATCTGCCTTGAGATTGTGCTATGGTTGGTGATGCAGCAGCCAGATTTCTAGCCCCACTGTCTAGCTCTTCATCTCATGGGTTGCATGGCCTGTGGACTTGCTTCTCTGCCTGAGTTTGCTTGAACGCAGGATGGAAACAAGAACAGTACCCACTCCACAGATTCCTGGGGTTAAATGAGCTAACGCATGGGATGAGCTTAGCACTTGTCAAGATATTCCAGCTGGGGGCTGGGGATTTAGCTCAGTGGTGCCGATGACTGCCTTGCAAGCATTAGGATCTGAGTTCGAACCCGGCACCAAAAAAAACAGAAAAGCTATTCCAGCTGGGGTCTACTGATGACTCCACAGATAGCAGAGATGCAGGAGAGAGCTGGTGGCAGCACTCAGGGGCCGGGAAGAAAAAGCACTGAGCACGAGGGCAGAGGCCGGGCCTCTGGGGCAGAAGGCATCCAGCTGCCCTCTGACCCCAGTGCTTGCTGCTCCCTGCTCTCCCTGGGAGCCTCCCTGGACCCAGACCCTGTCGGCGGACATCACGTACCTTCAGCAGCTGAAACCAGTGCTGCATCCTTTCCTGAGCCCTTTCAAACATGCCCTCAGCCACCTGCCGCTCCACCCCTCTTCTGATGGCGCCCTTCATCCTCTCGCATGCTTTCTTGCCAGTGATCTGAGCTGCCTCTGGCAAAAATGATGGTCACAGTCGCACCACAGAGGGACTCGCTTAGAGATCGGCGGCATCATAAAGAAAAGCGAGCAAGCAAACAGAAAAATACCTGTACATAGCCATGTACACACATGCACACATATAAAAATAAGTCAAGATTTAGACAGCCGTCATTCAGAGAACCCAAGGAGTGACTCAAGCAAAAGCTAACAAAATCACCCCAAAACAAAACCAGGAAGGAGCTGGGAACACAAAGTAAGGATGAGAGCCAGATGCTGAGATGCAGCAGGGAGAGGAAAGGCAGGCATGCACACAAGGGGTGGGCAGCAAAGCTGGAAAGCACATAGATGAAGAGGATCACTCAGCTGGGCGTGGTGTGTGCACCTGTAACCCAGCACTCTGGGAGGCTGACACAATTTAGGGTCCAGCCTGGGCAACTTAGTGACTGAGCAAGAGACTGTCTCAAAATAAGAAATAAAAAAGGGCTGGGGGTATAGCTCATTGTGAAGGCCCTGAGTTCAATCCCAAGTAGCGCACACACATACATAAAAAGAGGGTCTCTCAATTACTCTTTCCCACTATGACTTATATCAAGATGTCCCCACAAAAGCCACATGTCCTCACAGGCAGGGCTTTTGGGAGTAACTGGATCATGGGCGTGTGACACTGGATTAGTTCACTGATGGGCTTCCAGCTGGGTGTGATGTTGGGAAGTAAAGCCTGGTAGAAGAGGTGGGTCACTGTGGGTGTGGCCTGGAGGAATATATATTCTTCCTATTCCTTTGAGCTCTGCCGCCTCCTAGCTGCCCTATGGACTGTTTCTCCTCTGCGATGCCCCTCTGCCATCCACCCTGCCTTGGAGCCAGCCACCTATGGACTGAAACCTCTACAAACTGTGAGCTGAATAAACCTCTTCTCCTTTAACTTGTGTGTGTCATGTATTTTGTCCCTGCAATGAGAAAGTGACTAAAACACTTTCCATGCCCTGCAGTTACCTGGTTCAATGTCTAGGCTGAGCATGTCCCAAGGACTTAGGACTCCTTAGGGGGAGCAGCAGGACAGGATGCTGGAGGAGCAGCAGGAAGACCCCAGAGGAAGAGGAGGTGCTGCCCCTGGGCCCACCTTCATAGCAGGGCTTCAGGTCATTCTGTACAGAACTGGTGACAGATTCATAGATCTTCCTCTTCTTCCTGATGATATAGCCTTCCAAGTCTCCTAGGATGGCGCTTATCTGAGGAGCCATGTTAACACAAGCCATTTGTGACAAGTCCTTCAACAGAGGTGGGCACATGTGCCTACATGCAGTCACTACCTCCCCTGCCTCGTGCATGGCTGGCCTGTTCTCCTGTCATCTCAGCTCTCAGCTCAGCTGTGAGCTCCTTGTAGGCAAGAGCTCTGTTTTAAGCATCTTCTTCATGCCAGGTGTGGTGGCACATGCCTGCATCATTCAGGAGGCTGAGGCAGGAGAAGATCCACAAGTTCAAGGCCAGCCTGGGCTACATATTGAGACCCTGTCTCAAAAAGCTTCATAGTGCCTGGCTCCTTCAGCTCACTCACTAAGCATGTGCACAGTTAACCCAAGCACTGGCAGCATCCTGGGAAGGGCTCCCTTTGGGAAACTGGAGAGGTGCCAGCCACGGCCCCAGCACTGCCATGAAAATTTGGAGTGACCCTGGGAGAACATTAGTCACAGATAAAGGTCTTGAGTCCTCAAAACTAACAAGAGATCTGCAAAAATAATGCCTGACTTCTTTAAACTCCACTGCTTTGGATTCTACTTTATTATACAGCAAAAATGAGAGAGAGGCTGGAGAATGGTACAAGGTGGTGCACATGTTTATGCATCTAAGGATTCATTAAAGTTTCTTCCTAGAAACCGACTGAACTTCACACCTGGCATGCACTTCCAGTTGCTTTATTGTGGAACAAAGCCCGCTCCATGCCCTACACCTTTGTGGCCTCCTCCTCGGAGGAGCATCCAGATCCTGGACTCCGGGGGTGCAAGCAGGGAGAGAAGAGCAACATTCAAGCCCTGACTGGGGAACCTCGGCTTGCCAACTTCTCCGATCGCTTTACTTTAGAAGGAACTCACCTCCTGGATCATGAAAGATTTCTTGTAGCCATCATAGTTCCAGCCGTTTCTCATCCCGATTTCTGTCATTTTCTCCTCCAGGGAGTGCTTGAAAGCTTCGATGTGAGGCATCAAGGCCAACCCCAGGGGGTTCCCCACCCTACCAAAAAGCAACAGAAAAGGTGAGGGGACAAAGGTGGCTACTGTCAGGCTGAGACAAGCATGAAACTGGCTGGTGTCCTTTTGTTCATTTAGAGAGCAGAGGGGTGAGATCTAACAGTGATGCAGTCCCTGTGCTGGCCCAGGCCTCCCTCTGACGTAAACAACCGCACAGTCAGTGTGGTGATGCCCGGTTCACAGACAAGAAAAGCTGAGGCTCAGGGAGAGCGGCCGATACGCCCATGGCCACACAGCTAGCCAGAGGCAGGGCCAGGGGTCAACGCCACTCTCACTTCAAAACTCACTGTGTTTGCACTGCCAAGCGTCCCCACTTAAAGGAGAGGGACTTGCACTACACCTCCAAAGCCAGGTAAGGTGTGGGAATGAAAAGAGGAGGGAGTTATTCTCTGCAGGACAAGACAGTGAAGCCAGTTTCACAACATCCTAGGAGTGAGAAGCACAGAGCTGGCTTCAAATCCTAGCTCTCTCCTCAGGAGCTGGGTGATCCTGGCAATTCCTCTGGATATCGGTTTGTTCATATCTAAAAAGACAGAGCCACTGCATAGCTATTGGGAGCATTCTATAAGATAATGTATGAGTCGGGCATGGTGGAACACACTGTAACTGAGGAGGCAGGAGAGTCATGAATTCAAGTCCCACCTGGGAAATTTAGCAAGAGCCTGTCCCCAAATAAATTAGAAAAAGGACACAAAGGGCCGGGAATGTAGCTTAGTGGTAGAATACCCTGGGTTCAATACCCTATACCAACGATGGCAAACCTTTTAGAGACCGAGTGCCCAAATACAGCCCCAAACCCACTTATTTATCACAAAGCACCTACACTACAATTAAACCTGAGTCCTTGGCTGCTGGGGTGATGCTGGGGCAACTTGGCTCACGTGTCAACAGACAGGGCTCTGTGTGCTCGCTGTGGCACGTGTGCCATGGGTTCACCACCACTGCCCTATACATATAGAAGAAAACCAAAGGAAGCATTCAGATGCTCAGCGCAGTGCCCACAACATCTCAGTTGCCAGCCAGGCTAGCTCCAGCACAGGGCTGACAAGCCACAGGGCAGTACGATGGGAAAGGGAAGGTGCAGGCAGGCAGGATGGGTTGCACACCACTGGAAGGAATTTGGAGTTTATCCCACAGAGCTGTCCACAGGGCTAGGGTGGGCATAGGTGGGAGGCATGGTCCCAGATGAGTGTAAGGGAAGGTGGGGGAGGAGGAAGACAACCAAGGTGGGGGAAGGGCCCAAGCGGCAGCAGGTGGCCATGCAGGTGACAAGCTGGAGGGAAGAGGAGGAGCCTGGGGATTAGGAGAAGCTCTTTCTGTAGGTGGAGGAAGGAGCTGGAAGTCAGGGAATGAGGGAACAGCAGGTAGATAGCCCATCCCCAGCTCACACAGCGAGCCACTTCAGTTTGCATTCGGAGAAGGTTCTGAAGATCATGTGTTTCCTTAATTCCACGCTCTCCAATCAAAATACCCTGTCCTGGGCTCAGATCCCTAAGAACATTTATCCCCTGCTGCACGTAGGAGATATTTAAAAAATAATAGCAATCATAATATTAGTCCAAAAGCAGCACCTCCGTCTATACTCCAGGTCACCATGGGAAATTTTTAAGTAAAGCAAACCAAGAAGGCTTTTGTATTTTGCCAAGACTAAGCTTTCCTCCTGGAGCTACAAGCTACTCTTTACACTTGGAGATTCAAAATATAAATCTTAAAACTGTTACTCTGGCTTAGCATTCTTCAAATGTTTATTCACAATGCAAGATCTTCTTTACCTAAAAATGGCTCCAAAAACAGGGTCAATCTGGTCGTAGATGGGCTGGGTGATGGCTTCATTCAGGTCGATTCTGGCCAGAGTCCTGGAGGCATAGATGCCATTTTTCAAGCAAACAGCTTTCAGAGTCTGGTGAAAACCTTGGTTTCCTCTACTTCTCTAGACAATTAAACAGTGAGTTAGCAGAGTTAGGAGGCATTAGTCACTGCATCAGAACTGCACTGTCTCTGTCCAAAGGCCATTACTGGGAATCAAAGGAAGGAGGTAGTGACCAGGTGGTCTTTAATCTGCCACTGAGCTAGGCAGGGAGGACGGCAGTCACACCTCCACCTGGGCTGGGAGCCCCTGCCCCGGGCTTCCAAAGTGGCCTGGGCTCACTCTGATCATAACTCTCCCTGTACACCTTTTCCTTCATCAATTACTTATCTGTCAAGCTCTAATACTAGACCATTGCTTGCTGAGATCAGGCATAATATCCAATCCTTCCTTATCCACAAACACCTGTTAAATGAGCAAGTACGGAATGAAGAAGGAAGTAAAACGTGCTAAGACCCAACAGTAAACATATATCTCGAATTTTTTAAGGGTAGTCCCACATTTTGTATGCTTTCTGCTATACAGTGAAGCACAGCTGTTACACATTGAAGCACAATTTGATTTGACTGTCTTAGTGATATTTTTCCTCCAGGGAAATAAAGTCACAAACTAGAGAAATAATATTACAGTCAGAGCTACAAGAGATATTCATCAATTTTGGCCAGATGGTGATCATTACTAAGAATAAAAATGCTTGCTAAAATTTTAATAGAGGGCTTTGTGATCTTTAATCAGTGATACAAGTTTTAAGAGAATATGTGTTAAGTGAACAGCTGCATAGTATGATACAACTTGTACATTTCTCCCACCCACTCTGTAATATTACAACATGAGCACACCTTACCATGGTAAGTATATTCCAAAAAGTCATTTTAATAGCCTAATGTAATATATCACCTAGAAAAATCATTTATTTTACCCTTCTCTTATTTTTAGACACAGGTTATTTAGGTTATTTTACTGTGTTAGTGTTAGGGTTTATAGTTAGATGTCCCACCAAAGCTTCACGCACTCACAGGTGTGGCCTTGGGCAGGTGATTGGATCATGGCCAGTGCTGCTCATCAGTGGATTAGTCCACTGTTGAGTTTATAGGTCAATGCGATATTGGGAGGTGAAGACTGGTCGGAGGCGGTGGGTCACGGTGAGTGTGGCCTGGAAGGATTTATCTCCTACCCTCTTCTCTTGATCTCTCTGCTTCTGGCTGCCATGAGCTATTTATCCTCTGCCTTGGAGCCAGCTGACTATGAACTAAAACCCCTACAAACTGTGTACTAAAATAAACCTTTTCTCCTTAGAGTCATGGTATTATGTCTCCACAACAGAGAGGTGGCTAAGACAGTTTAGAGATGATGTTAGCATATACATGTCTGCCCATCTTTCCGATGCATTGCTTATCAGATAGGAGCACTTTGCACATGCTGCAGTCACAGAGGAAAAATAAAGGGTGGATGGAAGAGAGGACCGTCGTAGCAGGGCTCTGCAGGAGGCTGACATTCCTTCCTTCCACAAGCAAACTATCTCAAGGGCATCTCCTCTCTCTGCCTTCGTCTTCTCTACCCTCATGCAGCCGTTCACTTTCGTGGTCTGGTTCTTCTGCCATAGGAAGAAGGGGTCACTTTGCTATCTATTGCTACAAAACAAATTCTCCCATGCGTGGTGGTACAGTGGCTCAAAACCACAGTGTTTTACTGTGGTTACTCAGGATCAGTGTTTGTTTACTCAGGCTCAGACTCTGTGGACTGGGATTTGGGGCTGGCCGGGCTGGCCCAGGGCATCTCATGAGGTTCAGCCAAGTGTGGCTGGGTTTGCCATCATCTGAATGGGGCTGGAGGATCTGCTCCCCGTGATCGTGGCTGGCAAGCCGGTGCTGAGCTTGGACCCCAGGTGGGAGGCCCCAGCCCCTCTCCACACAGCCTCTCCCTGCAGCAGCTTTACTTCAGCACACCGAGCCTGGCTGCCCCCGAGCAGGTGCCCCAAGGGACCGCTGTGGAGGCATCAGTGGCCCCTGATGACTTAGCTCAGCAGTACACACTGTCGCCTGTGCAGCTCTCTCCTGGTCATGGAGACCGTGTGGAAGGAAAACTCACAAGGGAGTCCCAGGAGGTGAGGACCCTGGGCAGGCAGGTCACCCTGAAGACTGCCCCCTACCGCCACCAATGAACACCCCCAAACCCAGTATCATTTCCCTTGGCCCCTCAGGAGAATCTGATGACTTCCTTCTTAATAAACCTTCCTGCCTGGGTTTTCATATTGGAAAAGAAGAAATTCAAAGGACAGTTAGATTGAGCCCCCTGCAGGCTCCCAGATGGGCTTTGTCCTCAGAATGTTTGCCCCTCCCTCCATTCCTCTGCCTACCAAATGCCACTGACCTTTCAGTGGCGGTTGGCCTGTCTAAATAATAATACAGGTGATGCCACTCAGCATTGCTGTGAGGGTTGAATAAGGTAATGTGCAGCGTCCACACCAGAGTGGATGGCACTGTCCAGCGCCCCTTACTTTCAGTGGGCTTTAGGGACTGACTTGTGTCCCCCAAAATTTACATGTTGGAGTCCTAACCCCCAAGGTGACTGTATTTAAAGATGGGACCTCTTAGGAAATAACTAAGGTTACGTGACGTCACAAGGGGGCCCTGATTCCTAGCACTGGTGTCCTCATGGGAAGAAATACAGGAGTGAGAAAACATGGAAGAGAAGCCCATGTGAGGGCCCAGACAGAAGGCCGCCATCCGTAAGCCACATGGAGAGGCCGAGACCGACCCTGCTGCTGTGTGCTCTTGGACTTCCAGCCCCCAAACTGTGAGAAAGCAAGTCTGTCATTTAAGTCCCGTGGGACTTCTTTTTTCTCCTCTTAGTCTTAGATTATTCATCCAGGCATTTATATTTCCATCTCTCAGAAATCCCATACAACTGATTAAAAAATAAAACAATTTGCACACCAAGGGAACAGTTACAAGATGCTCGTTCTTTCTGTCAACTAATCACATTGACATCAATGCCACAGGATAAGTGGGGCAAGCACTTAGCACTTCTGTTCTACCGGAACAGAAAACCAAGAGGTTTTAATGGGCTTAAGGCCTTAGATGGGTCAGAGAGCCTGGCCCAAGGCTCCGCGCTGGACATTTGGTGGGGGTGGTGCTTTCCCTGGGACCCTAAATCCCAGCTCGGCTTCTGCTGAGCTGTGTCTTTGCCTTAGCCCCCAAGGTGCACAGGTGAACCCCCCACCTGTGCTTTTGCACATGCAGCCTTATAGAAAGCAACGGGAGAGTGAAACAGGAGCGTGGGGACTGGGCCGTCCTCAGAGGTTTCCAGGGACGGGTCACTCACCACAAGGCGCGCCCCAAGGAGGCGTCGGTAGGAAACCCTGGCCGCCAGGACCCCTTCCTGCAGAGGCCGTTCCAAGTGCGCAAAGCACTGCTCGATGGCCCCCTCCAGCAGCTCCACCTTCTCCTCCACAAATCTCCGCAGGCCGCTCGAGTACAAGTGTTCATTCTAGGGACAAGGGCAAGAGGAGCATCAGGCCAGACCCTTCCGAAAGGCCTGCTCCTCAAATTCTGCTTCCTTTACACTTGTCAGCAACACAAGACTTGGCTTGAGGTTATCACCCAAATCGATCTCTCCTCATTGTCCCCAGAAGGTGGCCCTCCATGAAGCAATCTCCTTAGGCGGCGGGGAACTGCAGGATAGCACAATGGATGCCCACTGCCCCTTTCTTTGGATGTAAATTCCCCCCAGCTGCGCGGGGAAGTAACGGTCCAAATTAACAATCCACTAGTTATTAGAATAGATTTCTCCAAGGACATCTGAGCTGACAAACGGTTAAGGAGCTTTGACTCTGCATAAAGCAGTTTTTGAAGATAATGTTTCTCAGACTTTAACATGGAAACAAATCACCTGGGGAACTCAGAATCCAGGGAGTGAGGATTCTACACTTGTAGCCAGTTCCCCAGGAGAGGTGAGCTCCTGGGCCTTGACCAGGCTTTCAAGGGACCACAAAAATAAGGGCTTGGTCTCTGCTTCACTTAGGAATGCAGGGAGAAAAATACATACAGTCATGCGTCACCAGCAAGGTTTCAATCAATGATGGATGGCACTGTGGCAGTGGTCATGCCAGAGCCTGAGCACGTGCTAGGCTGCACCATGGAGGTTGTCACACAGTAATGACACCGGCCAAGGACACGTTTCTCAGAACACGGCCCTATCAAGAAGCAACGCACTAAAAGCCCAAGGGAGTAACCGCCAAGGACAGTTTTGGCTCCCAGCTTTCAAGTGGCACTCGTAGGGCTTTGAGGACCTTGGTGGACTCCACTGAGCCCTCAAGCAGCTCCTGCTGTGCGCTGTCACTCCATTAGTCTTCCCAGGGAGCTGTCGCTGCTCTTGCTGCCATTCCCCAAACATGCCGTCCCTCCTTGCCCCTGTGCCTCTGAACAGTGGTTCCCCTTCCACCCTTCAAGGTAAAGCTCCAAAGTCACGCCCGAAGTCCTTTCCTGACACCCCAGGGTGTCCCATGCATTCCTGTGATATGGCTTTGCCCCGTCAGCAAGGCCACTCTCACCTCCACCTGTCTCCTCCCTACCTCAGGTGCAGAGGGCGAGGACTGCACGCACAGCTGAGAAACTGCTAGGTGATGCGGGTGTTTAAGTCCTATTCCAAACAGACAGAAAGCTCTGGAATGGGTGTGCGACCTCACATGGCTAACTTCACTGCCCTGCTTCTCAACTGCATCATCGTTAAAGCAAGTAAGCTGGGTGCTGAATGATGCTGAAAAGAGCCTTGACCTCTACCACCCTGGAGCCCCGGAGAGGAGGAGTTTCAGGCACGCCATGGGGAGTTTCCTAGTTTTTCCCCAGTGAGAATTTTGCACGCCATACTTTTTCCCCCTTGAATTCCCTTTAGATTCTTTTGGATTCATAGTGTTACTGGTGGTCAAAATGAAGAAAGAAAGAGATCATGGAAAGAAAAATCTATGGGCAAGACTCTTCTATGACTCGCCCTATAAATCCCTGGTGAATAAACAAAAGAATGATAACAAAGAGGAGAACTGAGTATAATAGAATAGTAAGAAGCCGGTGTGGTAGTACACACCTGTGATTGCAGCACTTTGGGAGGCTGAGCCAGGAGAATCCATCAGAAGTTTGAGCCCAGCCTGGGAAACTTAGCAAAAGCTTGCCTCAAAATAAAAAAATGAAAAAGTACTAGGGATGTAGCTCAGCGCAAAGGTCCTGTGTTCAATTCCCAGCACCACAAAAAGGGGACGGAGGGATGGCACTCAAATGAAGAAGTGCAGGGCTCACTTGACACTGAGATGCCATGATCAACTTCCCATTGATTCTTAAAAGTAATGACTGTTGGTTTAAGATCACTAATTATCCAAACCCTCAAGTTTTGGTTTCCATCATAATCTTGAAAAAGAATGATCAATCACATACATTTTTAAGTTTGATCTTTCAGAATTCAAAGGCACTGACAAAACTCCTGTCTTCCAACTTTCCATCAAAGAACTGAGACCCATATTGCAGGCCAAGGAATTTTGAGGAAAGCTGCCAGCCACCCCCTCAGGAGCTGTCACAGCGGGGTCAATCAGGGTCCCCCTCCTCTGTGTCACCCGTGGCCTGGCTCTGGCTGTCAGGATGGGACTGAGCCCCCAAGAACCTGCATGTCTGACTTAGCAAAGAAGAGCACGTGGGAAGGAAGGCCCTTCCGGTTTGATTGAAAAATGCCTTGTCCTTGGGTTTGTGAAATCCACCAACCACACACAGTCCACATCTGATTCATTTTCCATCCTCACTTCCAAAAGCAATCTTGTGTTGGGCAAAGAGGCAAATTTCACCCCAAAGAACTTTTTCAGGAAGTTAGAAGGTCAAACCTCTCCCCAACTATATCAGGGAACAAAAGTCAAATTAGAAAACTCAGATTCCAGGCATTTCATTTTGTTTTTGTCTCACACAACTAGTCCATAACAAGGGATACAATAAAAAAGATGGTGAATTTTGCTCTCTAGGCCAATTTAGACAGAAGTTTTCAATGAAAGCATTGGGCCAAACTGCAAAGTGCGTCCAGCCAACACTGCTTACTTTAACGTGGAAATCAGATCTGCAGTATCTGCTTCTCCTCATTAACACTGTGGCTCTTCCCAGCTTCCTGTCCCCACTCTGGGACCTCCCATAGGGCCTACTGCTGAACTTTCTCTGCCCTTCCCTCTCCCAGCACAAAGTCAGACAGTTTGACTGCACAACTCTACTGGGTGAAAGCAAGTGTGGAAATAAAGGAAGATCAACCGAGTGATACAGCAAAGGGAGTTGTTCAGAGCTTGCCATGGGGTGGGGTGGGGGGACTGGGACTTGCATTTGGCAGAAACTCAAAGACAGGCGGAGAAGTGAGAAAGCTTTAGAACAGAAAAAGGCACCAGGTGCCCTGAGCAGGGGCTATCGGCTGGGGCAGCCAGAAGCAAGATGCACAGGCAGGGCCTCTTGTCTGATTGCTTAGGTGGACAGATTTGGCTTTCTTGGCTGGTTTTAAGTTAGAACCTGGGACAAAGGGAAGGGAAGCTAGAACTGGCTATTTGCAGCTGACCGCCAGAGAAGTCATGGTACGGCTTCCTGGACTGTTGCTAGACATGGGCAAGTCTGACTTGGCTTCCTGGGCCGGCCACTAGAGGTGAGGGTGGTTTGCTGGGCAGGTTGAGCAGGTTTGTGGACCAGAGTTCTGTCTTTATATATGGCCTGGCTGTTCTCCGTGTATTTTCTCTTACAAACAAAGCACTTGGTGATTGATCGGAGGGATTGGTTTTTCTCCATAACCCTCCCAAGCCTCTATTCAGCAGATTATTCCTCTTCTATTAGGTTTTTTTTTCCCCTTAAGTCATCCATCAAAGAGATGAATTTGTCCATTCCTATGAGAAATGTAATTTTAACGGGTCATTCAAAAGGCCTGCCTTCTAGACACTGAAGATAAATATTGAAACTTGTTGCTGCAACTCCCTCTCCGTTTCCCTCCTCTCATACTTACTATGCTCTCTCTCTGAGCTGGAGACTTTGAGGGAAGCCAAGGAGAGATGAAATGTATTTAGAGCACGGGCACAAATGCACCTCTCCAAGATAACCCAGAACCATCTGTGTCTCACTGCACGTAAACCATCGCTTACATAATTCTGTCTTGCCCAGGTCTCGGAGAGAGACAGAAAGCAGCCATAATTTTTTCATTTTCCTCTTGGCCCATCTGTCCAGGTAAAATATCTTTATATTTTTATTTTATAAATAAATACAGATAAATCTTTTATCCAGATCTTATGGTTTTAACCCTTTCATTATCTTCCTGTCCTCTTAGCATTTCTGAGATTTGTTTCTTCCTTCAATATGAAAAGGGAAAACAAGGTTAATTTTCTGACATGGTAAAGGGATGTTCCGCCCAGGTGGGATGGGAAAAGGACAGCCCCATGACTTCATTACCGCCAGGTTCTCCATGGAGCTGAAACTGTCCATGAGGAGCAACAGGCCGAAGGCTTCAGTGACATACTTGCTCACCATCTTCCTCTTCTTGTCCAGCAGGCTTTTCCTGATGTACTCTCTTAACTTTGGGATTTCTGGAATTCACGGGCAAGGCAAACAATTTTAAAAGCCAGCAGTCTGTAACTAATAGAATTCACAAAGTTGAAAGACTAGATCTGCGGTCTGGATGAACTATAGCTCTGGGCCCGTGTGGGCTCGCTGCCACTAAACCAACTTTCTGAAGGACACTTTCTTCATGTCTAGGATCAACAACAATGAATGACAGATCAGTAGAGCTAGATATTAATTTAATTTAGTTGTCCAAAACAAAATTTATAGAAAAATACAGGCTGTTTTTTTAAAATGGGACACTTTCCTTTGGATTGGTCCACACTACAGAGTTGAAGCAGAGATGCTTATTTCTAGTCTCAGCTCTTGGTCCGTCTAGATGTTTCTATCTTTGTCAAGTAGCCCTTAACATCAGCACAGACCAGAACTCACCTTTGTGCTAATCTTTGTTAGGGTGAATGATAGATGTCACCTACACTCTTCCCATTATTCCTGTGCATGGCAGGTTTTAAAAACATCATTCCTGCATATACCACACTAACTGTGCCTCTGACACCTTTCTCCCAGCAGTTCCCCTGATTCTGAGAGCACATCACACCATTTGCTCCTTAAGCTCCACTCACATCCATCTGTGCACCCAGTAAACTGTGGGCATCCTAAGCAGCTCAGGCTCAGATCAGAGTCCAGCTTGGATTCCGCCTGCTCACCCAGCTGTCCCACAGCACAGAGCCCATGCGACCTCAGGCCTCTCTGACCTTCTGCTGTACCAGAGCCAGCACCATTTTACTATGTCTGGCTTTGCCTTTTGCTTTTGCACACAGGTTAGTATTCGTTCCTTATCTAGACTTTAAATTCTATGAAGAAAGGGGTTAGGCCTTCTACTTTTTCTGCCTCAAAGACAAAGCATATAAGACACTTGGAAACTACATCTGATGTCCACAACTGAGTGGGTGAGGAATCTCAAGCTACATACTAAGGACATTACAACTGGATCCCTTGACCTTTGCCAACCCATGGTAAGAGTTGGAAAAAAGATGAATTGAGATGAAATGTGATCCCAGGCTCCCCAAGATCACAGGGGAAAAAATATATTTATATATGTATGATCGAAAAATATAGTATTTTAAATTTTATTTATTTTATTTATTTTTTTAATTTTTGGTACCGGGGATCAAACTCGGGTCCTTGTGCTTGTGTAGCAGGCGGCAAAACCACTGAGCTAAATCCCCAGCCCTAGTATTTTAAATTTTAAAAATTAGTACAATAAAAAATACATTTTCATGAATCCCCCCCAAAAAATGTCCCCTCACTTTAACACACTTATCCTACAATTCTTGACCCTTTCTGAAGCAGTTCTAGAAGTCCTCTTTTTTTTTTTTTCTTTGGGTACATGGGGATCAAACTCGGGACCTTGCGCTTGCGCGGCAGACAGTGGAACCACTGAGCTAAATCCCTGGTCCCTCGAAGTCCTCTTTTCAGAGTGTCTTTATTTGTGCTGTTGTGGCTACCCAGTTGACCTGAACTGATTCAAAATGTCTCCCTTTCATGGTCATTTTGGCTTGAGAGAAAAGCCAGAAGTTGCTCAGTGCCACATTCTGAGAGTGAGGTAGATTTGCACACACCGTCATGGTTTTACGAGCGGCAGCGTCCACCGTATTCTTGACCACACCGTCTATGTATATTTGCTAATAGGTGTAGAAACTGTGGCAAACTGGAGAAAAACAGTTCTGCAGCACACAGAGCTCTACAGCAGGCTACTGAGAGTGACTGAGATAGATTACCGGTTTCCTCCTCGGTGAGGAGAGCCCGCTGCCAGTACTCGTGGGCGCTGACGGTGTACACCAGGTCCGAGGCCTCCAGAACCTTGGAGTTAGCCGGCAGTTTTCTCTGAAGTGAGAGGGATGCGCCGGGAAGAGAACAGGTCAGTCAGGCAAAGCCCACACCACCCGGGACTCTCGAGAGCCTTAGCAAATTCCAGCCCATCTACTTGCATTGTCCAGGGGCCCCGGGAGGAGCATAATTCTAAATGTCTGGGGTTTTTTAATTTCAATAGGGTTTGGCTTTTTTTTTTTTTTTTAAGTTTTTTGAGACAAGCTGTCACTATTAGTTCAGGCTGGCCTTGAACTCACTGTGTAGCCCGGGATGGGGTGTAGCTCAGTGGTAGAGCACATGTTTAGCACGTGTGAGGGTCTGGGTTCAATCCTAGGCCTGAATAAAAAACAGGCAGGTGGCAGTACATTTCTGGCAGAAGCTGAAGCACTTGAAGACAGCATCCATCCTAAAGCCCATCGATACACGGCTTCCCAGCCCTCCCTCAGCGACATCACACTGCAGCTTGAGATGGGCAGTGGTGGGAGTGTTTACACCCCAGGAATTGGCAAATGTACACATCAGAGGTTGTTATTATTTGTTAAATATAGATTCGGTTTTTAAACACTACCTGCACAACATCGTCAGACAAAGGTCTTAAAAAAGGGAAAATTTATTAGTCAGGTGGCTATTGACTTATCATACACATTTTGATGGAGAGCAGTGTTTAAGGATATGATGGTTTTCAGCATCAAGAAATTCAGAAGTACGTGAGAAAACCTTTTTCTAGGAACATCATCACTGAGAAGTCATGCTAGAATCATACATAAATATTATTCCATTATCCTTCCTCAAAGGAAGAGAAAGAGAGAGAGAGGGGGAAGGAAAGTGTTCAGGGGAGACAGAAAACAGTAGAGTTGTCAATCTCTTTCTGACTTAAAAGAGCAAGTAAGTGGGCCCTGCCCTGTCGGGTCCTCCTGAGAAGCCATACCTCCTACAAGGTGTGAGCACATGTACTTAGGGTTGGAACAGAGCTGCCAGTGTGGTAGACCAGAAGTCCCCAGGTTATGGGTTAATTGTGTGTCCCCCCCCCATTCATAGGATCCCCAGAATGTGACCTTATATGGAAATTGGGTCATCGCACATGAAATTAAGATGAGGTCGAACCGGAATAGGGGGGGACCAAATCCAACATGACTGGTGTCCTCATAGCAAGAGGACATTTGCATACAGAGACACACACAAAGAGAATGCCTGTGACCGCTGGAGTTGCACTGCCACTAGAAGCTAGAGAGGCCTGGGGCAGACCCTTCCTCGGCACCTTCAGAGGTGCACAGCTTTGCCCACACCTTGACTTGGAACATCTGCCTTCTGAAATTGAGCAAAACTTCTGCAGTTCTAAGCTGCATGGCTTGGGGCCCTGTATTCCTGCAGCCCTAGTGCTGCATGTAAGTGAACTTGGTCACCGACGTCCATGCCCCCCTTCCTCTGAGAGGTTATGTGCACTGCTGGTGCTGCTCTATTTAATTTCCATTTAAGAAGATTATAGCATGCTTTGGCATTGAAAAGAAAAACTACTGTTCACACAGAAGCCCTGGAAAGAGAATGTACATTTGATATTAATTAAAAACATGCTCATGGTTCATGAAATGGACGATAGTTCCGGGTTTTCTTGCAAAAAGCAACATCAAGGGCCTCCTGGGACTGGGAAAGAGAAGCTCCCATGTTTAACTGACATTGGGTAGGTTTTGACACTGAAATGGGTACAAAGTCATTGCCCATCTCACATCCCAGCAGAAAGGTCCTGAGATCGAAACTAGCACAACGTAGGTCAGTGACTTGGAAGAAACTCCCAGAGACAACAGTGAACCACTCTTGCAAGAAATGTTGTGTCCCAGTACTCTAGGAAGTATAGGGAACGGTGCTAGGAGAAAAGAACTGAACACTCCTTACACATGAGTTAAGCCAGGCGAGGTGGCCGACACCTATAATCCCAGCACTCTGGGAGACTGAAAGAAGAGGTCCACAAGCTGGAGCCCAACTTGAACAGTTTAGCAAATTAGCAAGACCCTGTCTCAGAAGTAAAAAGAGCTGGGGATGTAGATCCCAGCCGAGGCCCTAGGTTCAATCTCCAGCACCATGCAAACAAAAACAAAAATATGATTTAGTTGAGTTGGATTCTGAATAGAAAAAGAATTTCAGAAATACCTTACCCAATATATTTTACTATATTTTCATTCTTTTGATGCAAAGAGTGTATGTGATTTATAACACCCATAATCTAACACAGCTCTTTTGATAACATAAAATAAAAACTCTAAGTAATAAGAAAACATTATGCCTCTCCCTTGTTGCTTTTGTTGCTTCTGTTGCCATGATCTGTTGCTCCTCTGTACCCTCCTTGGGGACAGCTGATCATGAACTGAAGCCTGTTGATGAAACATGAACACTGACACCAAACTGGTCATCAGCACTCTTTTTACTAGCTTTCTCACCTTTCAGTTTCTTTTCCACTTTGTAAGTTACTGGTTTTCTGCAAAAGTTTCTTCAGGCTTTACCAGTCTCAGCTTGGAAAAGAAGATCGAATGGAGCTCAAGGGTAGTATCTATGTGCCATTCTCTGGTGGTTGGGATTTTGGGCCTCTATGTTTTCTTCTTTGATGAGGCTACTAGAGCTGATCCACTTTGGGGCAATTCATCATTTGTGAAAGTATTCCTACTGCTTCAGGCTTCCTCATTTCTGATTTGTTGATTCCCATTTTCTATTGGAAAGTGATTGGTGATAAATTTGTCATAATTCATCATTGTGCAGAGCTGTATGCATACTGCTTTGTACTGAAATATCAAGTGCTGGGGCACACTGCAAATTTTCGACTGCTTGCAGAGCTTTCCAGCCCTTTTGTGAATCAGCGGTGGTTCTTTGAAGCTCTGAAGTATCCAAAATTTTCTAAAGCTAACGTCATCAATGGAATTCTCATAACAGTGGTGTTCTTCATTGTGCGGATTGCTATAATACCTCCTTTCTACAGCTTCTTGTATTCCGTGTAGGGAACAGAACCCTACATCAGGCTGCGATTTGTAATCCAGTGTTCCTGGATCTCTACTTGTATTGCTTTGAATGTGATGAATGTCATGTGGATGATCAAAATCTCTAAAGGGTGCATCAGAGTCATCTCTCTCATCAGACAAGAGAAAGCCAGTAACAGTCTTCAGAATGGAAAGCTTGATTACAGGTGTGGTTTGTCAAACACCTTTGACTAGATAAGCAATCTTCATTACTACCCAGGATTATATCTACTAACAGGATGAATTGGCATGTTCTTGTGCTTCCTTATGAATTATAATTGTTATTCAGGGTTTCGCTGTCATATTTTCTCCTTTTTAGAAGAAACTAAAATTTAGTCTTTATCTCAAGATTTTCTCTTTTCTTCTGCATTATAAGCATGGATAAAATCTTAAAGTTTTTAATAAAAATTATAGATATAGTAGTGAATCTTTTCAGAAATCTCGTAGTTTGCATTAGTATTTTTCTCGGTGGAAAGATAACTGTGATAATTTGGTGCACTTGGTGTGCTGCCACTTTTGCTGAAAAGATGGGAACTACTTTTAAATCTGTAAATAACTCTCAACATTTTTTTGCGTTGTCCTTTTTTCTTATGTCAATACCTACTTAGGTTTATTTCCAAATTGTTGACATGATCTTTTCTCTAGGCTATTAAAAGTGACATTTTCTATTTTAGATATGCAGTCATCTACTGGTGATGAAATATTTTACTCATTTTGAGGATTTTTCATTAGCTTGATCATGGAATATACTTCCTGGATTTTAAGATTTTTTTTTAGATGTCACATTTTTATTTTAGCATTTTATCACCTTATTTCTTTTTATTTTGTAGTAAGGCTTAAGGCAGATATTGTGGACCTCCTTTAAGGATGAGATTCTTCTAAGAATTCACAGTGAGAAATGACTAGGCTAGTGATGGTGAACCTTTTGGAGCTTTCAGTGATACAGTTACTGCAGCACGTGTGCCATAGGTTTGCCACCACTGGACGAGGCTAATACTGTAGATGAGATCTATAAGAAAAATCATTTTAACACTGCTGTCTGCTTCCCTTTTATTTTTTCTAAGGAAAATATATTATTTTTATGTGTAAAATCTCCCAAGTTCAGAACCTGTTGCTATCAGCAGTCTTCTTATGCAGTATGTTTTGTCATGCTCCTAAAATAGGCCTCTTCTGGACCAGACCAAAATAATAAAATAATCAGTATTCATGTTTTACTCAGTTTACGTGCACACTTGCTTACTCAGCACTTTGAGTGCTTTGAACTTCTGTCTTTCTTTAAAAAGCAGGAAGGAATAAGATAATTTAATCCAAGCATTCTGGTTATCAAAATTACTGTCTTAACATGAAAATAAATGACTCTGTGTGTGTATATATACATGTGTGTGTATGCGTGTGTGTGTAAGTTCACTTTGGTTTTTGCAGTGCTAATATAGAATTATTTAACTCTTGTTGCCTTTATTTTTCTCAAACACTTGACTTTAACGATTGTTCTTAACCTAAGGAAAAAAATTTAATTCAACTAGTGGCAAATACTTGAACTTAATTGAACCCAAACTAAAAGATTTAATCCATTCAGTTTCTCAATTTGAAGGAAAATGTTTGATTCACTTTCATTGTGTGTGTTATGATGATGAAAGGAGACTAGCAGAATGTAATCAAGACTCTTAATTTAATTTGATTTGATTGTCCAGTGTGGCTAGAGCCAGATAAGTTCTAGAACATTTAAAATGGGAATTGAAAATTCAGTCAATAACTAAATGATGAAATGAGGTTGACTGGCTTATAAAAGGTACATTTATTTTTGACAAAGTAATGTAAAATGTTGGTATTTATTTTAAAAGCAGCTACTATTAATATTGATAATTGATCATTAAATTTATTGATGACCATATCATAGTCACTTAAATATGTATTGGTTGTCTATAGGGGGAAAGTGTAAGAAAGAAAGTGATTTTATCTTGTTCATTCTCTTTTACAAGAAAAGTGGCTTTTTAAAAAAAAGAAGACATTGATATTATGAAACTATTTTGGAAATTCATTCCTTTACAGAAATAAACATTGAACTAAACATTTTTGACTCCTTGGATATTTCTATAATTCTGAACACAGATTTTAAACCCCCCCGTCCAAATGATACAATATAAAGTTATATTAATGAGTTTCCATGTAGTAGTTTCAATAGTTGTTTCAAGCTTGAAACTTCATTTTTACTTTCATTCACATTACCTTTCACTGATGGTATAGATGCTCTCTAGTAGTATGTTTAAAATAGCAAAGTTTCAAACAAAGGCTTGTTATTTCCTTAGTCTGCAAGCCCTATCTTCTGCATGACTGGCTGCAGGACAGTTAATTCAGCATCCAAATTCATTTTATAAAAGTACGTTGTATACATTTCTTTTATTTTTTATTTTTTTATTTTTTATTTATTTATTTTTTGGTACCAGGGATCGAACTCAGGACCTTGTGCTTGTGAGGCAGGCATGGTGCCACTGTTCCAAATACCCGGCCCTGTTTGTAAACATTTCTTCATAAAACAGAAATGAAATGGAAATGCTACTATAAACTGCCATGTTACTTTAAGTCAGATCTTTACAGGAGCTGTACTTTGCTGTTCTGTAATTGTATCCATCTACCTAAAATACAAGTAAAAATAGAACGTATCATTTATTAAACAATGAATTTTTCATTTACTAAATGACAAACTTTTGCTAGACATTTTAAATATCAAGTATTTTGGCTATATGGATTAACTTTAATGATTATATTAGGCATGATATTTAACCACACTAATAAATTATTTGTAGAAAATAAAATTAAACTGGTATACATGTTTAAGCAATTCTATTTTTCTAGAAAAGATTAGCAACAACCTGAATGTGTAGTATTCTAGAAAATAAGTTATAGTGAAACTTAAAAATGAATGAAAATCAACTAGTAGCATGCGAGATCATAAATCCTGCATTAAATATTTTATTTGTGAGAATTTAAAAATTATGAGCTTGGGTTTATGAAAGTTACATTCTTATGTATAAATCTTGAGGATTCTTTGCATTTATTTAAAACTCAAAATAGCGTTTTATATGAGTCCAAACAAAGTAACACAATCTTAAATTACCTCATACTATGCTAATTTCTTATTCCAACTGTTATTTTGTTTCATAGACTAGTTCCATGTTAAGAGATGAATTAGGTCATTATCATCTTTAAGAGTGACTTTGCTATATTAAAAATGACTCAATACTGTTTTAAAAGTTTTTAAAACTGCTTAGTTTATAGGTATTTAAATCAAATTCTTTTCTAAATTTAATGGTTGACTCATCAAATTTTACTCTAGTGTCAGTTTTTAAATTGTATACTTTCTCTGACACACACTGGGCATCTGGGGAAGGGGTGTTCATGGTGTGAAGAGCCAGCTTTACTGTCAGCGGCACTATTTATTATCATGCATTTAGAAACATATTGACGGAGATGCAGAGGACAAGTGTGATCATAATGTACATGTTTCTGCTGTTTCATTTTTATTGGTTTTTTTTTTTTTTTTTTGGTACTGGGGATCGAATTCGGGTCTTTGCGCTTGCACAGCAGGCGGCGAAACCACTGAACTAAATCCCCAGTCCCTGCTGTTTCATTTTTTAACAGAAATAAACATTAAAAAAAGGAAAACATTACGCCATAGTTTAATTGGCAGTGGTTTTTTTCTCTTTAAGAGAGATATAAAATAGTGCTACACCTTAAAATTGAAGATGTCTTAAATCTTTTGGAAACATGAGACATCTGCTTTCCAAAGGGAGGGGGAGATACCTTGCAGCCTTCAATGTATAAAAATAATTACAAAGGTGATAATGAATTGATCCAAACCCATTGTATAAATTATGTTATGCTGAGCTTCAGAAATGATTTGCAAGCACAATAATCTGTGTGTGTTATATTTATTTTTACAGATATTTGTAGGGCCAAAGCTCATGACTATCATTTAAAATGTCTACAAGAGAGAGAAGCTCAGCCAGTCCTAGCACCCGGAAGGAAGCTCCCCCACCTCCATCACAGGCTCCTAGGGCAGAGAAGCTGAGCCGGTCTCAGCACCCAGAAGGAAGCTCCCCCGCTGCCATCCCAAGCTCCTAGGGCAGAGAAGGTGAGCCGCGT
>NW_004624758.1:22805705-22832892 GCF_000247695.1 Heterocephalus glaber
ATGGTACAAGATCCCAATGATGAATGTAACTGTATTTTATACCTAAAATGTACCAATAAAGTTAATGGGGAAAATAAAATAAAATAAAATAAAATGTCTACAAGAAATATAATTGGGCTTAAAGATGGTGCAATTTTATGACAGAATCAAACCTGTGAACTCTATATGCTGAAGGAGCATTAATCAAACTAAGAGTTTTAGCCCCAAAATTTCTAGAGTTGTAAATAACTTATAAATTGAGTTTAATGACTCCTGATTATCTTTGACAGTTTAAATAAAAAAGTTTCAATCAGACGAAGCCTCATTTATGCACAGCCATCAGTTATTTTCATAGCCAAGTGAGCTGCGTGAAGCAGGCAATGGCTGATTTGCCCCTGTAGTGGCCTCAGCCGGAGGTCATGTGGGGCACCGAGGCCTTGGGCACCCTTTTCCAGTGCTTTCCCTATAGTGAGCAGGCCCAAGAGGGCAGCACTTGCTATACCCCTTGTCTTCTGCAGACCTCTGTCCCCGAGGCTGTTCTGAGTGTGACTAGAGTCCCCTATGAGCACAGATCCTCCCAGAGCTGGGCACAAGCCAGCGAGGGGCAGGGCACGTGCTGTGGAGCCACCAGCACTGGCCTCTGCCCTGCTCTCGGAACACACATTACGAAAAGCTGTCTTCATGATTTCCCCTGGCCTGTCTATAAACTCCAGATGTCAAAGCTAAGGAAAGTTCTGTCCTACAGATTAAGAAAATTCCAGAGCTTTGGGAGAAAGGGGAAGGTTTTGTTAACTTTATCTGCCAAGAAGACAATGTTAAATCCTATATTTTTTATTTTTAAAAAATGCTAGTGTTGTCTTTCCCTAGTACAGTACTCAAATACTAAAATACTCTCCCCACTCAACTTGTTTCAGGAAAATAAGCTTTCTTGATAAAAATGGAACAAATCATTTGGAATGCTACGAATTGCACATTTGTGCCCCCCTGAAATCTGTATATAAAAATCCCAACCCCCAAGGTGATGGTTTTAAGAGGCGGGGCTCTTGTGAAGTGATTAGGTCATAAGGGTAGAGCCTTTCCTAATGGGATTAGTGCCCTTAAAAAAGAGGCCCCAGAGAGCCCCCCACCCTTTCCACCATGTGAAGAGACAGCAAGAGGATGACCTTCTATGAGTCAGGAAGTGGCCATCTGCCAGACACCAAATGTGCCAGCCCATTGATGTTGGACTTCCAGCCTCCAGAGCTGTGAGAAACCAATGTCTGTGGTTTACAAGTCATCTTCTCTAGGGTGCTTTTGTTATACCGGCCCAAATGGACTAAGACCTGTGGTGAGTCTCAAAAGCCTTGGACAAAGGATGAGCAGAACAGGAAGTATTATGAAGCTCTCTTTCAACTCCTTCCCTCTAGCACTCAGGGCAAGGGCTGCCTCGAATAACAAGCAGGGAAATGTGCCTAGCATAACCTGTGTGCGTGCAGCAGTTAAGGTGGAGTTTCAAGTGGTTTGTCTCTGGGATCTACCCTTAGGCTTGGTGGAGTATACTTCTAGGTGTGTCTGGGTGGGTTGTGGAGGCGGGACCTTGGGGTCTCTGTCTAGTCCTTTGCCCCTTCTGGTCTGGCACTGTTCCCCTGCTTTGCTTCTGATGCAGTGAACCAAGCAACTCTGCTCCACTAAACCTTTCTGCCATGATGCCTCTCCTTGGAACCAGCTGATCATGGACTGAAAACACGAACAAATTAAACCTCACTTCCTTTAAGCTGTGAGCGTTGGGTACTATGTCTAAGCAATGAGAAAGCCGACTACCACAGTGTGTGAGGTCATCCTTCCCTCTCCTCTTCTCTTGGCAAGTAGCCTCTTGAATGAGGAGCTGGCACAGCCCTCTGCAACCCAGCTTCAAATCTGGTCCTTACCCTGAAGAATGCTCATGCAGGATCTCCTCACTGAAACCAATGAGCAGTTTTTCGTCCTTACAACATTCCTTGGCAACTCTAAAAAGATCGAGCCCTCCTCCTTCTTAACGCTTCTCCTCCACCTTCTCTGACTTCGGTCATCCTTTCCTGATGCATTCCTAGTCCTCTGTCACATCTTCTCTAGGGGCTCTTTCTCCTTAGTGGTAGTGTTGTTTGTTTGTTCCATATTAGAAATTGAACCCAGGACCTCACACATGCTAAGCAAGGACTCCACCACTGGGCTACACCCCCAGCCTCTTTTTCCTTGGTTTTTATTTTATAATTTTAAAAACTACCTGCCAAGAACTATAAGAATGACTACCTCACAGTCAACCTTTGCCTCATATTTTCTATTATTAAAATTAAATCTGCTCCAAGTGGAGGTATGTACTACAAATGAAGTTTCCACAGTCATTCTAACAATATAAGGAAGAGTAGATTGGTAGATCTCAAAAGAACTTGCACTCCCTTGGGAACTCCAGTGACCCCCACACACACACAAGCTGACATCCTACTCCCCAGACACTCACTCATGCAAACCAATTTGCCACATTTATTAGCAGTAAACCTAGTTGTGAATTGTGCAATAAAGTATTTTATGTTTCCCATTCCAGAAATAATGTGATTAGGTTCTCATAAAATATGTATTTCTTTAATGCCAACAAGACCAAAATATTAAGAGCAGCCCTACTGAGTTATCACCTCATGAAAACTGGCATTCAATTGCTTAGTAGATTTGGCTTAAATATGAGGCCTGATCACACCAAATTAGGAAAAAAGCTTTGACATGTTTGAGTCCATGTACATAATACAAAGACATTTTCTGCATCAAGATTTTTGAAGTCAAAGTACAGAAAGCCATTGAATATAGAACAAGACATGAGCCAAATATTTTTACCATTGAATCCAGGACTGAAGATTTAGTCTTGGCAAAACTAGACCATCTATCACATTATAGTTCCTCTGATACATCACTTCCATTGCTCTGTTTATATTTCATCTTAAAATTGGTTTCCGTTGTATAGCTGCCTGAGACTATTATAATAAGAAGTTTTATGTTTGTACTATTTTAGTGACAAAATAGTGAAAATAACTTAAGGGAACACTAAGATTCCCACGGAATGATGACTCAAGCTTGGAAGATGCAGCTCAGGCCTAATGGCCCCACTCCACACACACCCTTTGCTGAGCTGTTCATTCAAAACTACTCACACCGAGTTCACCAAACATGGCAGACACACTTTAGATCTAAAGTGTCCGTCAAAAGTTTCATACTTGGACGGTGACTGGATTAGGGGGCACTATACTCATCAGGAGATTCAACCATTGATAAATTCAGCAGCTGAACAGCTGCAAGGAGTGGGGGCCTGGCTGGTGGTGGGTCACTGGGGGTGTGACCCGGAAGGGTGCATTCTTTTCCCTGTCTCTCTCTCTCTTTCTCCCACACCTCAGCCCCCCTGGCTGACATAGGATGAGCAGCTGTCCTCCACCAGTCATTTCTGCCTTGGGGTCTGCCAACCATGGGCTAAACCCATTGAAAACTGTCAGTAAAATAAACCCCTCCTCCTGTAAATCGTGGGTGTTGGCATTTTATCCCCATGACAGGAAGGTGACTAAATCAGCAGCCTACTTCAATCATGTTTTTGCCTCTGCACCAAATAACCCTTGCCCTACTTCTTCACCTTATTAAAGACCACTGGTTCTATACATTTCTATTCAATGGGCTGGAAGTTTTCCCTGAACCAACCCCAATACTGCCTTGCCCTACGCTTGTGTGACTCAGCCATCTGTCCTGTGTTCCCACCTCCATGACTCTGTAGGGAGACACGCATCAAGCTGTACAGCGGTCCCTGACTTGCATGGACATCTTTCCCAGGACACCATATCCTCATTCAAGCCTTCCAGCAATCGCAATCACAGTGGCAGAGATTATCAGCTCTCCATTTTACAGATGAGAAAGTAGGGCTCGGCGAGGTGACAGAGGTAATGTAATTTGCTTAAGGTTGCAGAGGTACTAAGCAATGGGGCTGAGTTAAGCCCAAATTACACACTCCTAAGCTTTTTGGCTTGGTTAATATACAAGGCCAAATATACACCCATTTCTCAAACTCCAGGAGCTGAGAAAAAAACTACATAGGAAAATTTGTAAACTTACCTTAAGCTTTTCCTTGAGAATTCTACTCCTTTGAAGTTTTATTGTTTGGTTCCTTTCCAAAACTGCCTCTCGCTGATTTTGAATAGCTCGCTAGGTTGTGAAACAAAATAAAAAATGTGCACAGCAGCTAAGGTTATCAATAGTGATGAAATTCATCAATAGTGGTGAATTTTGGCCATATTCAGGTTGTCAAATAGGTGCTTATTAGCATTATGTAGCATCAACCCTAAAAAGGATTATTGAAAAATAACTGGTCCGTACTTACATTTACCACTTTTCTTTCCCTGAAATGAAATTAGAAAAATGTCACAATTACTGCACTTTTCTTTTATGTCCCATCAGTCTTCTGACTTTTCCTGAAAACCATCTCTCTGTACCTTTACACGAGCTCTCTTTGGTCCAATGCTCCCTTTTCTGATCCACCTCCAGGGTCCATTCAGGGGAAAAACGCCTTATTTCTCACCGGTGAGCCAGCTTCTGCATTCTGAAATTTCCTGCGACCTCCCTTCCCGTGCCTTTCAGAAGGTGGCTCTCTCACCCTGGTTCTCACAGAACTTTGTTTGTCCTTCTCCTATGCCATTTAACCCTCTTTTACACCAGGACCTCAGAGACTAGACAATCTGCAGCCCCTACCACAATTCAAATCAGATTTCACTATGCTTAGTATCAGTGTTGGCAGGAGAAAGGATACATTTGAGATATTATCTCACAGTAGAGTGTAGAGCAGGGAGAAACTGACATTCTGACCTGGATCATGAAAGATGTGGATTCTACACACCACAGTCCGACTAAAGTTTTCCTGGTGCCGGAGGAATGGTAGAGAAGACTGGCTGAAAAGTTCTTGTGAGACCAGAGAAGTGTCAACAATGCTGTGTCTCATGACCACAGGTCCTGTGTGCCTTGCACAACCCAATTCACACCTGCTGGTCCTCTGCTGGCCTCCCTTACACTCTCAAAGGTGTCCCAACATGGAAGCTAAGTTTTCTTGTTACTCGGGGGCAGCAGAGATCTACATGGAAACAAGCACCTGCTAACATCCACCAAGCTCTACAATGCTTACCCTTTATTATTAGTTGTATGTTAGACTGTGAGTCTGAAAGAATATTACTTTGGGCCAATGTTCTAAAACTTTGAGTAAAAAAAAAAATCTCAGCAGTAGACATATCAGAACTAGAACTTCATACTCCAGAGCTTTCCAGACTGGATAGTCTTCCAGAACGCAGCTCCTAGTGATGGGGCATCTACACCACTGTCAGATGTGTGGGGCAGGGGCCACACTGTGCCATCTGTATGTCAGACATGTGAGTGACACCCCAGAGCTGTGTTGAGGACAGCTGACTTGGCACTAACTAAACAGCTACCTGGAAAGGGAGCCACATGGCTCAGATTCCTGAGACCATCCACCCAAGCATCCTAAGCTCCCAGGAAGTCACCAGGCTTCTCTTTCACCCCCAACAGTCACTTCTTGAAGCCTGAAATGATGTCAAGTACTGTCATTAGTGTAGTCAAGACACAGAGAGGAACGTCGCCAGCCGGGGCCCACATCCCATGAACACAGCAGCATACCTGAGATACTCCAGCAGGTTGAGTTTGTCAGTCTTGGTGACCACCAAGGCAATGTCCCTGTAGAAGCCGCGCTGGCAGGCTTTGATGCTCTCGTTGAGAAGGTCTTCATGGGCTCTTCCTCCAGAAACCCTCTCTATGTCGCTGACCACCCAGATCACCGAGCACTTATCAATGGTCTGCAGAACGTGCCCGGAGGAGGTATCAGAATGGGAATGGAACACAGTCCTGGGGCTGGCTGCCTCTTCCCTGAGTCCTGTAACACACCAACTTACCTACCATAGGACCTCTCTGAGTTACCACGCATGGCCAGCTCTTGGCCCCAGAAGGGGAATAGCTGTCTGCTCCTCTCGTCTTGAAATCCAGCATCTCAAGCACAATGCTAGGCCCACACCATTGCAAGCTGTCTTTGGAGCGACTTCTTGGTGGTATTCTCAAAATCAGTCCCCTGATCTGTCACTTGCTTGCTAACCTCAGATGCCCTCTAGAGAAAATTATTTCTGCAGAACTGGTTTTGGTTGTGCATCTACCCAAAACTGTCACCTTTCAGCATCCTTTTGATGTTTTTTCCTGCATGTTGAGCACACAGCCGCCATGTGGCAGCAGGGAGCCAGACAGCCTATGATTCAAGTTACAGAGGCTGATGAACATGAAATCGCCACTTATTAATAGCATAAATATTGCTTTATTAAATATGCAAATTTTGTGTATCAACTAATCATGTGTTTCCCTGTGATATTTTTCTTGTGTTGTTTTTGTTTTGCTTATCTTACTTACGTATAAATGAAAAGCTGGTCCAACTCAGGACTGAGTTTATTTGTACTTTGCATGTAAAGGTGTAAAAGTCTGTGACTTGATAGTTAAGTTGTTATTGTGATTCATACCAGCAGTTTTAACTAGTGGAGATTTTGTGCCCCAGAGGATATCTGGCAATATCTGGAGATATTGCTAACTGTTGCCATTTGGGGGTGCTCGTGAGTAAAGGCCAACTGTCCTACATGCCCAGAATAGCCATCCATAACAAAGAATGATCTCGCCCCAAATATGGCGAGGTTGAGAGACCTTGATATACAGCAGTGAGTCTCAAACTTGTTTTGCCCACGATCACGTAGTTAGTGAGTGGCAGTTTTTCAACTGGAGAGCAGGTTTTCTATCTACCTCTCCCTGCCCCTATAGGGAAGAATGGCAATGTATAAACTTGATTTTAAAAATACAGCTGCTCTAGTTGAATTTGAAATGGAAGATCTGGAACTACCATGTGCTCAGTGCTCCACCCTCTGTCCACAAGACCTTTGGCCCCATGGATCATTGTTCAAAAAGCATTTGTTGCGTGCAGAAAACTTTTGGACCATGGAGAAGAAAATACGCCCCAAGAGGCAAAGGGACTATTTAGTGTCGCCCTGTTAGGGATCCTGACCCTCCTCTATTTGTGAGTAGACAAGAAAATAGGAACAATTGTGTCCTCTCGCTTCTCAAATTTCATAATCAACTCAGAGAAACACTGTGCTTTTCAGTGTCCGCAAGCACAGCAACTGTCCAAGCAGGTGGGGGGGGGGGGTCGAGGGGCACAGGTGGGAGCTCCTCAGGGGCAGGGCCTCTCACCCATACGGGGTCTTGGTAAACTGTGGTGCTTAATAAAACACACATTAACTGGGAAAGGGTTGAAATCACTAAGGTTGTGGTGGTTTGATTTCAGGCCCCACACAGATCTCCTGAGGGCCAGGATCTGGTACAGTTAAGGTAGGCGAACAACAAAACAAGGAGACTGACTGGACTGTGCAGTGGGTGGGATGGCACCTGCCACCTCGCCCCCAGCCTTCCCCAGGATGACAAGGGGCCTCAAAGGGGTTAGAGAACATGGCAAAAGTCACATGACTTCTAAGTGGCCGACCAAGGATGGCTGATCTATTATCATTTTTAGGGATGCAGAGCTGGTGACCAGCGAGATGTGTCACTGTGCTTGGCTCTCCCTGGAAGCAGGACAGTCTGCAGTGACTGCTAGAGAGAGGCTGTCGCGAAACCACAGGAATGTAGGAGCAAGGGCCAAGCACCAAGCCTCGAGCCAGCCACCCTCCGCAGAGCATGTTTCCAGCCAGATCTGCTGGCTTTGATGAGCTGCCCAGCATATCTGAATTGTCTGTAACCATGCTCCATCCAGGGAAGGGGCCTGGCCACCTCCCGAGGCTGCCTCTGCCTGGAATGAGCCAAGGTAGGTGGTTCCACTCCCAGGGCTGGGACCCAGCAGAAAATGAGGCTCCCATGGCCGGCCCTGAGTTGGCTGACCGAGGCAAAGGATGCTGGGGTGGATGGGGAAAACTTTTAAAGCTTTTTCTACCTGAAGTATGTCATTTTCTTGTCTTTATTCCCTACACAATACAGCACAACTGATTACATAGCATTTGTGCTGTATTAGGTACTATTAGTCATCTAGAGATCATATACAGGAGGACATGTGTGGGTTATATGTGAATAATACACCATTCATATAAGGGATTTGAGCATCCAAGAATTTTGATATCCACAAGGGGTCCTGCAGCACATCTCTCAGTGAGACTAAGGGGTGGCTGTATATGATTCTTAACAATAGGTCATGCTGGGCACCTTCTCAGCCACTTAGCATTGCATTTTATCGTGGAAGGTAATAGTGGCTGTTAAGAGCAGAGGCATCTTGCCAGGGTTACAATCTCGGTGTTATAAAGTGCAATTTACTTCACTTACAACAGTACCTAGAACAATTCAGTAAATGTCTGCTATTATTATTATTATTAGCTATAATCTTTGCATTCTCGGCACACAGGATATTGTATGTGTCCGATAACAGTACAGAGATACGCTCTTAGAAATACCTCCACCTCTATCATAAGGTGCAGATTAAACTCCCCCTGGTCCACGAATCTGGTGCAGCCTGTTCAACTCACATCCAGGAGATGTCTGATCACTCTGTTGCTGGGAAGTGAGCTCATAACCAAGCCTCCAGCTGAAGGAGGATAGATTCAGATTGCCACCTTTGGCCACAGCTGATTGGGGTGGAGATCGATACCTAACCTGGAGAGGATTAATCTATTAAGCTGGGCAATAGCCTATCAGATTTTTCCCTCTTAGGAATTTGTGCTGAAAGACATACAACTGGACAGTGGTAGACCCATCAACTGCAAGACCATTTAGAGACGGGGCTAAGATGGTCATGTTTGGCCATGTGGATCCATATGGCTAAGAAAGCAAAAGAGAAGCTGGATTTGTAAAGAGGGAAGCAGAATCACAAGAGACCTGCAGAGAAAGAGGGGGGTGGCTCTTTGATTATGACAGGTGAGCCAGAGGCCTGGCTGGGTCTCATGAGATCCTTTGGTGTCCTTTCCATATGCCCCTTTTGGCTTGGTGTCACTTGGCAGATTTCTGCTCCTTACAGCCAACATGGCCGCAGCCTCTGGGTTCTTTAGTGATTGGCTGCTGTTTCACACCCTTAGTGTTCATGGTCTGTACCACTCTGTGCTTGCCCACTCTGCTTACTCATAGGTCTCTCCTTTGCTGGCCCTTCCCCTACACCACACACCTTGTTCTGGCCACCAGATCTACACTGTGATTCCAGAGCATGGAAAACAGAAGAATTTAATTTCAAGGAACTCATGAAATCCCCTAGGCTAAAAGCAGAACATCCTTTGTTGCTTAGAAAGGGAGGAAGATTTGAGGGCAGAGGGAATGAAGCCCCGTGAAAGAGAATCACCTTTTTCCACATCTCATCTCTCTTGCTGTTGAAGTCGCCTGTCCCTGGAATGTCCACCAGCACCACCCCTTCTGGAATCAACGCAGACCTGGGAAGAGTCACTTCTACATGTTTGATCAAAGGCCAGATTCGTGTCTCCGCCGACGCTCCATCCCAATCTCTCTTCTGAGTACGGATGTAGGGATCCAGTTTGACAGACAGCTCTCCGGCCTGAGGAGGAGGGACACAGTCACAGGTAGCAGCCACACTCCCAGCTGGCTTGTCCTGGGCTGCCTGGGGTGCCAGTGATGAAAACTATGTGCTGAGTGATGGTGACAAACGCATGGACAACGGGGTCAGGAGGCCCAGGATCTGCACTGCCAGGGCCTAGACCTTGAGAGCCAGGAGGGACCCTGCATCTCCAGAAGTTCAAGATCCTTAACTTAGAGAGGAAAAAACCCAAGTCAGCCACCAGGCGACTTCAGGGAAGTCATAGCAGCACTGGATAATAAATGTACCTGTGAAACTCCACTGGATTCTACAGTTAATGTAATGAACATGCACCTTTCTAAATTTTGTAGACAGTGGATTCTTCCCCCATGGCAAATATGAACATTTTAATGATCAGAAATTCAGCCATGACTATAAAAAAATCTGTAGCTATATGGTCACTACCTCTTTCAAAGTAAAAATTAATTGGAAACTTGATCGTTGAAAATGTTATTTTAAAAATAAAAATAAAAATGTTTTTAAAACTTATCTTCCAAGTACAAAAAAAAATTGTACTTGGCTTTTTCAGAACATCTTAACGACAGTACATGGGGTAGAGAATTGCTCTCAGCCTCCTGTTCCTGCTTAAACATACCTTGGGACAATGACACGTTCACGTGACCAGCTATGGTGTGACTCTCAACTGGGGATATTTTAGAGGACAGAAGATTTGGGATTTATCGTGGTATTGTTAATAAATATCTATCTATAGAATGATTCTGAAAGAAAGAATGTAAATTTTTAAGACAGTTTAGACTAAGTTGGTGGGTTTGGTGCAGTCTGTAAATAGAATAATGGAGTTCATCAATTCTAATAAAAGGACAAAAAATGAAAGAAGAGATAGTGTAAATTCTTTAAAATAATTAAAAATGGAGCAGATATGATAAGAGGGATGTCCAGGAAAGGCATGGGCTTGAAAATCTTCTTCCTACAAGAAGAGGACTAAGCAGCAGAGCACCACGGAAGGAGAATTTAAATTCGCTCACCTCAGTCTAGACCCTAACAATAGCCTCAAATTTATAAATGGTAAATGTAAATTTGGAAATGGTAACTCTGCTTCCCTTGTCTCAATAGATAAATTTTTAACACTGGGAAAAATGTTTCCAAATACAGAGATGGCACAGAAATGAATAGGCTATAGAAATCTTTGTCTGAGTTGTGTGTAATCAGGTGAAGTAACCAGAATTGCAATCATTTGGCTATGATTTGTCTACGTTTTTGTAAATAAGAAGAAAATCATCATTTTAATAGTAATATCCATGTAAATATAAAAAATGGCAACTATAAACCAGGCATGGTGGCACACGTAATCCCACACTCTGGGATTCTGGGACAGGAGGATTGGAAGTTCAAATCTACCCTGGGAAATTTAGTAACTTAGCAAAAACCTGTATCAAAAGATAAAAGAAGGATTGGGGATATAGCTCAGAGCAAAGGCCCTAGGTTCAATCTTCAGAACCAAAAAGAAGAAGAAAAAAGCTGCTGTATTTGTTTTATTTTTTAGACATTCAACAGGTAGTTGGGTGCTTTGAAAAGGTTTCATAGATTTGGTTTTTAAGGTGCTTTTTGAGTATTTAAAATACTTTGAAAGAATTAAATACATTAAACTGTATAATACAAACTGTCTAAGGAAATTTAATTGTGTAAGCAGTGTTAAATGTTTAAGAAGGACTTGCTTTGTTGATCAGGGGCCAATTGAACACTACATTTTAGGACAAGTGTGAACAGCTATTCTTGTTTTATATCAAAATTGCCATATTTATGAATAGAATGACTTTTTAAAGACGAATTTTTCAGAAGCAAAAAAGTAGGTTTTTAAACGTACAGTTTGTTTGTTTGTTTGAGACAGAGTCTCACTATGTAGTTCAGGTTGGTCTTGAACTCAGAGTAATCCTCCTGCCTCAGCCTCCCAAGTGCTGAGATTATGGACATGTGCTTCCAACACCCAGCTTTTAAATATACAATTTTAATAAATTGAATGGTATTTCCACAAATTTTTTGTCTTAGTATAAAAATTGAATTCAACTTAAGAAGAATATTGATTATAAAAGTGAGAACAGCATCATCTTATTAGTTGCCCATTCTGTCCTTCATCCCTACCAGCATAGTCCTGACTTGTGGTGTCTGTCTGTGTGTCTGTCTGTCTGTCTGTCCTCTGAGGCAGCAGAGTGAGGTTGGCTTACGCCAATCACAAGTCTGCTTCTTGCCTTCTCTAGACCTCTTTTCAGCTAGGAAGGACCATGTGGCTCCTTTCTAAGCAAAGAAATCTACAGTATAATTTGTCAAGGGTGCTTCTGGGGAAATTTTTACTTCCTGGCAAAAGGGAAGTTGTGATTGGTGCCAACTTTTATCCACTTCCTCTTCCCATGACACCAGCTGTGAAGTCCAGCATTTAGTAGCAACCAGGGACTATGAGGAAACAAGCAGAATGGAAGACCAAGGAGACCCAAGAGATGTTGATCTTGACTTTGTTGAGCTACTCGACCAATCCAAAACACCCACTGCCCCCAAAATTCTTATGAGAAAATGAATCAACTTCTACTTGGTTAAGCCATTATATGTCTTTTTTGTCACTTGCAGCCAAAAAGCTGCAAATTAATTAATTAATCTTCAACTAACTGTTGTCTTTCTGTACATAAAAGCTCCTCCATTCAGATTCTAAAAAATCCAATTTGACAGGTATAAATAATGAAGGATAATAACATGCATCATGGGTAATTCCTGTTTGGGTACCAGTTTGTTTCTAATAAAAACATTGTGCCTTGGGCTGTTCCCCTAAATAGGTTCAACTGTTCTATTTAAGACTCATAATGAAATGAAGACAGTAAAATCTTGAAGGTACCTCTTCTGCCTTGAGGGTGATGATTCTCGAGGTGGGAATCTTCCCCTTGGGCTTTGCCCTTAGTAAGTCCTCATACTTCTTCCTTTCTGCCCCAGTTCCATAGACCACTTGCAGCTTCCAGATGGCCTCCTCCAAAGCTTCATCCCCAACCCACACATCCGCATCCACATCTTCTCCACCAGCCTCCTCCGTCCTGTGCAGGAGTTTGGTCAAGTTCTTCAGCTCCTCCTTCCATTCCTGCCAAGAAAAGGCAGGGCCATGCCCTTTGTGACACAGGGGGAGAAAAGAGTAATAAAAGGAAGGATGCGCTGGGTGGGGTAGGGGCTTCACATTCAAGAAACCTGTGGTCAGCTCCTCTAACCCCTTGTTTTGTGGACCAGGAGACCAGAACCCAGAGAGGGCTAGGGCTGGCCCAGAGTCACAGAGAGCTGTGACAAGACCTGGCCAGAACTCCTCACTCTACTCAACTTGCTCATTCCGGATGCTCTTTTTCATTCAGTGAAGCAGTGAGCTGGATTTACAAGGAATATAGTGTTAATCTCCAGGAGAGAGTGAGAAGGGAAAGAAGAAAGAACAGGAGAGAAGTAAGAAGGAAAGAGGGGGAGAGAAGGAGGCAAGAAGAAGGAAGAAAGAGGGAAGGAGAGGGGCTAGGAAGGGAGAAGGGAAGAAACGCTTGCCTGGTCAGAGAGAAGGTGGATTTTGGCCTTGTACTGCTCACAGCAGCCCGAGCTCACTAGCACAACACATGAAGTGCATATGTTGTCTCCAGAGACCGGGAGAAACATTGCCTGCTGGATGATGGCGTTGATCAGGGAGCTCTTTCCAGCCCCAGTGCTTCCAAATAATCCAATGTAGATTGGGTCCAATGACGGCTTTTCAATCATGGCAAGAAGTCTGTTTCTGTGTCCATGTTTAAATGTACATTGTTATAATGATCAAAACACAGCAGGAAGAATATCAGAACAACATGCAAAGGAGCTGAGTTCTCGTCCCAGGTAACTCACTATACCCTTCCAAGTCTCTGTCCTGTCCTTGGTCAAAGAGGAACATTGGTCCCTGTTTCCTACACGGAGTTGGCCCGGGGAGCAAATGAGACTACGCAAAAATACTTGATTAAGATATTTTACACAAAGTTTTTATGGTCTACATAGATACAGATACATGGCATCCTCGTTTGTGTTCTGTGGAAATTGCAAATTCTTGTCTTTGGTAAAACTTTCCAGAGGTAAAGTATTATTAGGAGCAACCCAGAGTCTCACTGAGCAGGAGAAATTGTAACCTCAGCTCCACTCGAGTCCTTAAGTCAGTTGGGCACAGAGTTAGGGACAATGGCTCAGAGGTCACATGGCCAAGCCCCGATTTGGGGCCCTTTCACCTATCAACAGTGTGACCTTGCTCAGCCTCTCTGAGCTTCAGTTTCTGTAAAATGAGGTGACCATAATAGTCCGTCCCTACCTTATGGGGTGCTGGCAGGACAAAAGGAAACTGAAGGGCCGGGGATTTAGCTCAGTGGTTTCGCCCCCTGCTGTGCAAGCTCAAGGACCTGAGTACGATCCCTGGCACCAAAAAAAAACAACAACAAAAAAACCAAAACAAAAAAAAAGGAAACTGAATGTGGGAGATTATTTGGTAACAGTGACAGCACAATAGATGCCAACTGTCAATAATAACGGCCCATAGCTACAGACACTTTTGGCTTCTTTGCTTTGTTCCTAACCAAAAGCTCCTTTCCAGTGTGGGAAGAAACACCTCAGTCAGTCAGGGAAAGGCACTGACGTCCACTGTGAGGATAAGGATTTCAGACTCACATGAGATACTTGACCCCGTTAGGAATGCTGTCATCCAGGAAGACAGACTGAATTAGTTTCTGGTAAGTGTTGCTCAAAACCCTTCTGGTCCGGGACTCCAATTTTTCATCTGGAATCAATAGAAAAGGATTACCTGGGGTGTACAGGGAAGAGATTGAGTGCTGGTCTCTAAAGGAGGAGTCTGCTGCATATCACAGAGAGGGGAAAGAAGAAATGACATGAAAAGCCCACTGCACTCAAAAGCGAGTTATCTGATGCTAGAGAAAATGCCTCATTAGAGACAGCAGTGTTGTTCTGAGCCCTCCAAGGAGCCAACCTGCTAGACCACTCCTCACGGCGGAAGTCATCTAAGCTTTGAGGTGGGCTTTAGCCCCTCTGGATTCTTCTCTCCTTCCTATGGTCAGGAGACAACACACGCACAAAATGCAAGGACACCATCTAAACACTCGCTAATGCACCAAACTAACCATTTTCACATCTCTATTCTAATCAGGAAGTGGTTGTTTTGAGAACAGCCCTCCTGCCCAAAGCAGCCTGGAAGCTGATCGTCAAATTCCACATCTCTTCCGAGACTTTGAGGCCTGCAGAGGAACTGGTTCATTTAAAGATGTTTCATCCAGCTTTGGAATTTAACTTTCTCCTCCTTGGAGCACTTGAACACATTTGGAAATGACTGAGCTGGTTAAAACAAGCTGTCAGACTGTCAGCACACTCACATTCCTTGAGAGCACTTTGTTCCACCGAGGGAAAAGCTCGGAAGCGCTGCTCTCGATCCGATCGTCGTCTTTTCTTCATTGGTTCTTCAAAAGGATCATCATCATCAACTAGGGATAAACAGAGGTTTTAAAAAATTAGAGGCTTTGTCTACTCAAAGAAAGACAACATTGTGGGGTCATCCCGGTTGGGCTGCTACTTCTCAGAGTCACGGGACATTTTGTATTTGGTTCTAGAATGTAGAATCCAACAAATCTTCCCAGATGAAAAGTTTCTATTTGGAAGTCCTCAGAAGCCAATGCAGCCAGATATCCCTCACCAAATACCAAGTTTTAGAAAATCAACCAACTGTGAAGAGGGAATCCCTAGACAGGGCTGAGTGGAGGGAAAAGGCAGGCCTTTGCACATGAAGAAAAGACTGACAAGAAGCAGAAATCAAGCCAGACATACCTGGAATCCCAGCTACTTGGGAGGCTGGGGCAGGAAGATCTCAAGTTCAAGGCTAACCTAAGTAACTTAGCGAGACCCTTTTTCAAAATTAAAAGGGGCTGGGAGTATAGTTCATGGTAGAGTGCCCCAGGGGAGGTTCAATCCCCAGTACCTAAATAAATAAATAAAATGGAGAGGAAGGCAGACCAGGAAACCAGGACAAATAGGCTCTTCTGAGCCTTTCTTCATCCACAAAATGAGAGAGCTGATAAAAATATAAGCACTATGAGAGTTTTGGAAGGAACCTACAAGATGGACGCCTTCCAGAGATGAAATTGGGGGAATTTCATCTCTGCCAGAGACCTTAGCATCTGCTTCCTTACATGGCACAAATGGAAACCACAGAAGCATATCTCTTAGTCCCGTTCACTCACGTGGCTCCCCTGGGTCACGAAGTGAAAGGCATCAGGGCCCACAATCTGAAGGAAAGTGTGTGACCAAAATGCTGTGTTTTGGATGGGTTTTAGAAAACACCCTTGGTGGTGTTCGCCTGGTTAGAAAGGGGCAAGAGCCAGGTCCTCGGGGTGGAGATGCAGGCCAGCTCCCCAGACGGCTCAGGCAGCTCCCCTCTGCCCAGCTTTGCACCTTCCAGCACTAATTCTGCTGCAACCTGGAGCCAGCTCACACTCTGTACAGTACTCAGTCCAGAGCCATGTATTTGCCAAAGCAGGAACCTCTGCCACCTCATGCTCATGCTGTGACAGTTGACAAAGCTTGTGCTTTCAACCCTTCTGTCTTAGACATTCTCATTTCATGACTGAGCTCAAATGGAACAATCCACCCTGGCTCAATCTCTGGACTGCACTAGAGTTAAATACCAAGTGGTTGCTGGCTCAGGGCTGGAGCTAGGGAGGAGAAGCAGGAAGGAAGAAAGAACATGCTACTCTGGCCCCGGCTGCAGGCTGAACCCACCAGCCCATGCTCCAAAAGGCATCTCCGAATGCCAGGATGTCTCCAGGACCTGTCTCTAGAAAGAACGTAAAACGGCAGCACTTTGTAACTCAGGAGTTCTTTCGTGCAAACAACGTTTACATTGTCTCTTAGTCACGTGTGTAAAACAAGGGATGAACTGGTCTATCCAGGGCCCTTATTTCAACTTTATAAAGATCAGAAATTGGTCTGATATGAGACTGCAAGTTTATTTCTCAACTAAAGCAAAGGCTAAGGTATCAGATAAAACAGAAAGGTTTAAATATCTTCAATTTCCAAAATGAAAAACCATCTGGAAAGGAGAAAGTATTCCATCTTTGATTTATACCATGCTTGGTAGGACTTTTCTTTCATATGGGAGCTGGGGTGTACTGACATGAACATGACTCAGAGCTCTTATTTCCCTTTAGTTGCTCAGTACCCTCCTGCCTTTTCCAGCATTCTACACGGAATTATCCTAGGAAAGAGCAGGAGGGGCGGACCCAGGCAGGACCAAGTACAAACTATGGGTGCTGTTGCTTTTTGCTGCCACCAGGTGTCACTGTTAAAAACTGAGCCCCGGCAGCCCGCCCTGGGATGCAGATTCTGTGTTAATTCAGACCATTGCCAGAGTCGGATCTGTGCAAAATGACCCCTGGGCACTGCACTCAGCCAAGTGGACCCCAAACCTGCGGTTCTTCCCATTTGCGCTCACAGCCACACTTCAGATACTGACCTTCTTTTCCAAAACGCGCAGGAAATCCCATACCCTGAATTCCTTAGTTAAACCACTCATTTAATTATGAACAGGCTGCTTTAGTTACTGTTGAAATAACTGATATTCATTCTCTATTACAGATTGCCTTGAGAAAGCAACATCTGACTGAAGGACAAAGAAGCCTCTGACCAGACGGCCGTGGTCAGTTCCACCTACTCCATCAGGGTTACCTGGGGAATGCTCTGGACCTCCCAAATCCTCTACTTCTGCCATTTCCGGCTCTGGATCCTGCTGTTGTTCACTCAGAAGAACCAGCCTGAAAGGTACAAGGTACAAGGGGAGAAAACAGCAGACATTAAAACACAAAAACCAAACGCTAAGACTGTGCAAATGTGTGTGCTTTTTTCCCCATTAGACCCTAAAAGTGCCACGACTATTCTAACTTACCTTCGAATCTCTAACAGTGCCTAGTACACTACTTTTGGCTTAAATATGACAAAGATCAACGTGGGATCATAGTCTTCCCATAATACTGTGTTGGTGTTAGTTTAAATGGATATTCGCTCTGATTTTTAAGGAACTTGCTCTGAAATGAGAATAAACCTCTGGTGGCCAGCGCTGTGAAGTCGAGTTACACAGCTTTGCCAGTTTGGTGAGGTCAGTGTCCCAGACCGGTAACCTCTGAGGCCTTGTGCCCGGGATATTTACTTCCAGCAAGGTCTTGGCAGTCGGCTGGAGCTTTCAGTATTCCTAGGGCTGTGTGGGGAAGGAAAGATGCAGGAACTAGGTTCTCTGGACCCTCCTCACACCCTACCCCCAGGACACCCCTGCTAGGGGCCATATGGAGCCCTGAGGCATGGGGCATCAGCGGGGGGAGAAGGAGAGGCACATGCCAGGCAATGTCTGTGCCTGCCTGTGTCCTGCCCACTGGAAGACAGGGAAGGAGAACCTGGACCCACAGAGGCTTAGAGCAGAGGGCACTGCGCAGGCTGAGTAGGAACTTACTGTCCTGCAGCTCCTCTGTCTCCACCCCTACGGGACAATGTGGGGAGCACCTAACAGCTGGCTCCTTATCTGCTCTTTCTGTTGGGAGCATTCAGCCATGTATTTCACAACTAGTCACCAGCCCTTCTGAAATATGCAAAATCCCTCCAGACCTGTCAACCGCCACTAGCCCCACAGCCCGTTAGTGAGGGACACTGCACATTATTTGTGCACATTCATTTGCACATTAACCCCAAATTACAATGGGAATTGAAGTCATCAGTTGAAACAGCCTCTTACTCTTCGTGTGGCTTGCAGATTTGAACAGACCCAGTGGCTTCTGAGCCTGGCGTGTTTTGGCTGAATGCGGTGTGAGCTCCTAGAATGTGCAAGGTCCTGAGCTCTTTCCCTCCCTATTCCTCTCCTGCAGCCCTCACTCCGGCCCATCCCACATAACGTCTCTCCAGGGCTTCCATTTCCCAGCTCCGGGTCCCCTTCTGCTCCTCTTCCTGGTGAATTCCTACACTTCCTTCAAGATCCTGTTTGACAGTTCCTCTGAGATTCGGTGCCTGGATTTCTGATCGTTCCCCGGCACCCGCACTGCTCCGTGTACACCCCTGACATTACGATGACCCGGTTTTCTTTAGGTCTGCTCCTCCTTATTGCACCATGCGCTTTTTGAGGTCAGGTTACTGCAATTTTTCAATGTTGTGTTTCTATCAAGCCCAGTGATAGCAATAAATGTTGAATGAATGAATGAATGAATGAGAAGCTTTCAGTGAGATACCACACCAAAGGATTTTTAAAAGCTAAATCAGGGCCAGGTGTGGTGGTTCAACCTGTAATCACAGTACCTTGGGAGGCTGAGGCAGAAGGATTGCCAATTTGAGTCCATCCTGGGCAACTCAGCAACTTAGGGAGACCCTGTCGCAAAATTAAAATATTTTTAAATTGGCTGGGCATGTAGCTCTGTGAAGGCCCTGGGTTCTAGCCCTAGCATACATATTTTTTCTAAGGAAGTTCATTCTATTGTGGACAGTTTTGATTACAGCAGTCCCCCTGTCCTTGAGAAATGCATCCCAAAACTAGGTAAGCAGAGAAAAAAAGGTAGATGAAATTTTTCATGGGCAAAAATATAGTGATGCCTGTTAATAACTTTACATACACAACGAGGATTTAACAAAGAGAGCTGATGTTCCCTGAAGACAGAAGCTCAATGAGCCATTGTCACACAAAATATTAGGTGTTAAATCATCGCAGTGTACCCTGCAGACAAAATAAAACACATAGTCCTACCGGTGCAAAACTCAGTAGATCTCCAGGACAATTTGTGTTCTAGAATTCAAATTCCAGGAAGAAATAGTGGAGCTAGATGAAGTCCAAAAAAATTAATTGACCAAGTTATGGCATTGCTACCATACAGACACTGAGGTTAAGGTCCTTTGACCTGAGAAGAATGGGGATCAAAGGGTCTTAGAAAAGTAGAGTTGAGCAGGTTGTACATTGAATTCTGGAAGTGGGCAGTGGTTTTGTCTTCTTTCAGGGCCACAGGAGCTTCAGTTTAAACTGTCTGGCTTCATTCACGACATCAACAGTGTACAATGGCCAGCAAGGGTTATTGGCATAGAACTCTCCAGGACTGGATGAGGGTTAGCTGCATGCAAAGGAAATACCAGCCTATGAGCTTTCCACTATAGTGGCATCCACAATACCAGCATGGGTAATTTGTGGCCTCTAACTAAAATTTAGAGAAAATGGAAATTACCTGAGATGTGATTGGAGAAATGTGGACTTTGAATTCCTTCTGCCATGTTCAAAGACTGAGAAGAAGGAATTGTTTAATTGGCAAATGAAGACACTGGAAAATCGAAAGGGATCATTCACAAAAAGAATAAGGAAGTAGAAAGAAATATAAAGCACTTGAAATGGAGAGCCTACAAAAATGGGGATGGTGGTTTGGTGGTTTGGATAGAGTCACTGGGTTGAATTGAATGATATGGTAGGAGAGGTGTGAGGCTAGAAATCAAGCATGGAAGCTGCACTCCTGGTTTTGCTCCAGTCGAAAGAGCTATAGGCAAGTCAGGTTATCACTCTGGACCTCACGTTTCCCACCTGTAAATGAAATATTAAACTAGTCCTTAAGGTGTGAGTGTTCTACAATTTCAGTGGGTGCTAGCAGATGAAAATTCTCATTGTGAAACATCTCTTGTCATTGAAATCGACAATATGCCAATGATTAGGGATTCTGTGTGGTTAAAAGTAACACATCTGAGGATTCTACAATGTCAAATTCATTGTATTAAGGAGAAAATGACCTATAGGAGCATAATACTTTCTCAAATGATGCTGGAATATGCTTCCCTCAAAAGGGAGGCGTAAAGGTATATATTGTGAAAATTTGGCTTCTGTAGAGAAGCAATTGAAAACAGCCCAAACTTACTGCTCAGATAGGCAGGCTTCCATATGTGTGGCTTATTTCACCCGCATTTCAACGATGTGGTTACCACATCAGTTTTGCTTTTAGTACTTATTTACATTCATGTGCACTGAGCCCAAGAATAGCACCTTTTAGGTGAGACTCTGCTCAGCTAGCCTAGATACAGGAAGGCTCTGAACAGACCTGGTTTCCTGTTAAGTGATTGTGACTTTTGACAGTTACTCTTACTTCCCTCACTTGCCCTTTCTTCTGTTTGTATTTGCTTATTGTTTGTCTCATAGAAAAATAATGCAACAATCATCCCTACACTGTACTAGAACAGCTGCATATAGTGGAATTAAAGAATGTTAGGACTCCTTCTTTTACAGATATGGACACTGAAGTCAAGAGAGGGAAGGGAATTTGTTTAAGGTCACATAGTAAGGTAATGGCAGTGAAGAGGCGAGTTCACTTTTCCTTACTGCAAGTTCAATGTTCCTTTCATTACTCTAAGCAGCCTGTAATAGGTACTGCTTAAGCAAACCCTCTGGAGCTTGAGCATAGGAGGATAAAGGGAGTAGTGCCCACAAATGAGGGTTCTCTCAAATGTATGACAAAGCCATTTCTTGGGAATGAAGGGTGTAGAGTAGGAGGGAGTATAGCAACTTGAAAATGCTAAACAGAAGCCACTGCCTGCAAACTCTAAGATGCACTCAAAGTAAATTGAGCCAGAGAGACAGAGAGAGAGAGAGAGAGAGAGAGAGAGAATATCAGATTAGCACACTGTCATTGCATTTGTTCTGTGTTTGGTGCAGAACTGAATGTGTTATTACATACTACAAGCAGCCTGGTTTTTTTCCCCTTGACTTATATCATTAAACCTTCCCAACATTATTATTTTATTTTTATTTCCACTCTCATCCTCTGCCTCAAAAATAGTAAATGCTTACATTAGCAAAAAATTTTAGGGGAAATTTTTATCATTAACATTGGTTTAGTCCCTACTTTTAATACATATGGGAAGTGCTTAGTACACAGTGAGCACTGAATAAATATTCTACAAATAAATGACATTTACCTTTTAAATATATCTCAGAGGGTAAGATTAATAAAGGTAGGGATTATATATTTACTTTCTCCATTTGTTGGTTTAATCAACAAATGTTTGTTAAGCATCTGTTGTGTGCTGCTGTTAGGGTTGCTGGATATACAGCGGGAAGAAAATGGGCAGGATGACTGCACACGCAGACTCACGCTCCCATGTGTGAATGGTACAGTGAAATTACTCTAGATTTCAAGTAATCTGAAGACACTATGCCATTATCCCTGGAAAGCTTTGGTCAAGTTTCATGCCCTCCTGTAGAGATGTAGGCTAAAGAATGAGATGGGGAGGAGATTCTTAATAAAATGATGGGATGCTGAGAACATTTATGATCTATTTCCTTTCTAAGTTTTAGGTTTTGGTTTAAGTATATTTTCTAACCACATTTTTGGACATTCCACTGCTCTTCCAAACTAAGGATGTTCCAAAGAAGCATTTTAAACACGTTAGCTCAGAAGCAAAAGGTGAAGCAAGTGCCTTGAAACCCAGGGAAAGAAGTAACTTCAGCACTAACACATCAGCCAGTATGTTGGACATTATCGCCGTTTGCCAGAGGCAGTCTTAGTAGAAGAAGCATGGGAATGATGTGTTTTTTTCTGACCTTCTCCCCTGGGTGAATAGAGGAGTAAATCAGCAGATATTTTTTATAATAAATTATCAGATTCTAACAAAATAAATTTTACTCTTCTAGTACTGCTCTCCTGAGCCTGTCAAAACTAATGAGGCATGTGATAACATTTCCTTCCTCATTAAGAAGTCGTACAACCCCCAACAATGCCTGCACTAGCTGCTTTCTTTTGGGAGAAATGATTAATGACTTGCTCAATATCACACTGTCAAGTAACATTCAAATTAAAACCCAATTCTCCTATCTCTACTCTATTGGCCTTTTACATAGCCTTAAAATTCACTTACACAAACAGGTAAAATTCACTTTTCCTCAAGAAATAATTTAAGAAAACTTATCTAGGAAGAAGAGACAAATCTCCCATACAGAAGAATTCTAAGTAATTTGTGTAGATACTCAACTTTCAGAGAGGCGGCCATGACTCCCTATCCTTAAGGCTCCTTAAGTGTGTACTTTGCATAGCTTCCCTCATTTTGCCAGGTATCAAAGTCAACACTAACAGTCATGAGTCATGGTGATGGTATGTACCCTCCATACAATCTGATCTTCCTCCCCAACCCATAATTCCAGTCTAATCATGAGCAAAACATCAGAAATGCCAATAGAGAACCATTCTATGTAACATGTTTGACCAGACTCCTCAAAACTGTCAAGGTCATCAAAAACAAGGAAAGTCTGAGAAAATGTTACAGTCAAGAAAAGCCAAGGGAGACATGACAAATAAATGCAATATGATATCCTGGATGGGATCCTAGAATAGAAAACTGACATTAGATATAAACTAAGAAACTTGAATAAATCATGGACTTTAGTTAATTAATAATGTATCAATATTGGTTCCTTAAGCATAGCAAAGGTACCATACTAATATAATAAAGGAAATTGGGTGTAGATTGTGAGAACACTCTGAACTATGAACTATAGTCTCAATTTTTCTGTAGAACTACAGTGTTCTTTTTAAAAAGTCTATTACAGTATAAATTACATAAGAGAAACAACTTACCAGATGTTTCTGAATAGGAAAAAATGCCCCAAATACTGTTCTGCTTCAGTTCCAGGAGTCCACAAAAGAGATAACAACAGCTTTTCTGCCTTGGTAGAGATATTTGGAATCAGCTATATAAGTGGTGGAGTCACAAGGCCATATTTATAGAGCGGAAGTGAAAGTAACTTGCCACCAGGGGGCTTCACCGCGTTCTCCTCCCACAGATACTGGGACTTGCTATTTTCTCCTCCCAATTAAAATACAGTTATACCGTGAGCCAGGTACCAGGCACCCTTCTTCTCTGCCCCCTCTTCCTACAAGGAGGCAGATCTTAGCCATTTTTCCCTTCCAAACAGGTCATAACAGCCACCCGTAGCATCTTTTCTTTGGGGGTAAGCACTGTTCAGATGGATCTGGCTCACTTGAACAGATCAGAAAGATGCCCCAGATACAAGAGAGATACAAGTGCTGGTTCCAAGACACCCAAATATGAGATATGACTGGAGAGATGGAAAATACAAATCAGTTCTCAACACAAAGTCTTGAAATTCACTGAAAACAACACCGGCTTGTTTGGTTATAGAAATGAGTGATATCCATCAAGAAGACCATACACCCTGATCAAGTGGGATTCATCCCAGGGATGCAGGGATGGTTCAACATACACAAATCAATCAATGAAATACACTATATCAATAGAGCCAAGGACAAAAACCATATGATTATCTCCATAGATGCAGAAAAAGCATTTGACAAAATCCAACATGCATTTATGATAAAAACTCTACAAAAAATTGGAATAGATGGTCTCTACCTCAATCTGATAAAAGCCATCAATGAAAAACCAACAGCCAATATCATACTAAATGGTCAAAAACTGAAATCCTTCACACTAAAATCAGGAACAAGACAACGATGTCGACTATCACCACTCTTGTTCAATATAGTTCTGGAAACATTAGCCATGGCAATTAGACAAGAGAAAGAAATAAAAGGAATAAAGATAGGAAATGAAGAAGTCAAATTGTCATTATTTGAAGATGACATGATACTCTATATAGAAGACCCCAAGAACTCCACCAAAAGTCTTCTAGACTTAATAACCAAATTCAGTCAAGTAGCTGGTTACAAGGTCAACACACAAAAATCAATAGCTTTCCTCTACACCAATGACAGACTCACTGAGAGAGAAATAGGGCAAATAATTCCTTTCACAATAACATCCAAAAAACTGAAATACCTAGGAATCAACCTAACGAAAGAAATCAAAGACCTCTTCTCTGAAAACTATAGCACTCTGAAAAGAGAGATCGAAGATGATATCAGAAAATGGAAAGTCATCCCCTGTTCCTGGGTAGGAAGGATTAATATAGTGAAAATGGCCATACTTCCAAAACTGCTATATAGATTCAATGTAATTCCAATTGAGATCCCAGCAGCATACTTCACGGACCTTGAGAAAACAATCCAAAAATTCATTTGGAACAAGAAGAGACCCAGAATAGCAAAAGCAATTCTAGGTAACAGAGACATGGCAGGGGGTATCACAATCCCCAACCCGCAACTATACTACAAAGCTACTGTGATAAAAACAGCATGGAACTTGCAAAGAAACAGACCTGAGGACCAGTGGAACAGATTAGAAGATGCAGAAACAACACCAGACACACTCAGCCACCTCATTTTTGATAAAGGAGCCAAACACCCTCACTGGAGGAAAGATAGCCTCTTTAATAAATGGTGCTCGAAAAATTGTGTTGCAACTTGCCAAAGATTAAAACTAGACCTATGTCTCTCACCATGCACTAAACTAAAATTGAAATGGATTAAAGATCTAAATATTAAAATAGAAACTCCGGTCCTTGCACCTGCGCAGCAGGCGGCGAAACCACTGAGCTAAATCCCCAGCCCGTATTGTGCAATTTTGGCCATACTTGTAGTTTGATTCTTTCGTGGCTCACTAATATCTTCAGATGATATCTAATCTGGTCTGATGTTGCTTAGTCATCTGATCTTGAACTTTCAGTCTTCGGAGAAGTTCTTTAAAACCCACCATGGGTACAGGAATTAACTTTTCAGAATCAGGGTTGTCCAAGTAATAGGATCACCACTGGCAGGAGGATTCTGTAAAAGCTGCTTGATCTGTGTGGGAGAAAGTTCCGTTCTAGTCCAGAAAGGGTTACACCAAGTGCTGTAGTTGTGCTTTTAGATCAGCTTGTTCAAAGTGGGCATATAGTGTTGCAGCTGGAACTCTTCTTGAGGTACCATTTGGAGAACGCTCAACAATGTAAACAACAACTTCTGTCCTTAAACCAGCAAAAAGGATTTTCTTGTGTGCATTCCACTGGTGGAATATTATTGTTGAAATATCCTTTCCCTGTTCCCCAGAAAGTCTGCAGTTGATTCCATTTTGCTAAAATAATGTCCCTCTCATCTCCCAGTAGCCTTGGAGCAGAACGAGCACTCGCAGTATTTTTCAGTTGTTTGGACTGGTAGGCGCTTGTGTAGGCTGACCAAAGAGACCACCTAATATAGATTGTTGCTGTTGCTGCTGCTGTGTATTAAATCCTCCAAATCCCAGTCCAGTTCCCAAACCAGTACCTAAACCAATACTAGCTCCTGTTATTATGCCAAAACTGGTACCCAATCCAAAGCCTTTGTTCTGACTACCACCAAAGAGTCCAGTAGCGCCTGTGTTAGTGGGGGCAGAAAAGCTGAATGCAGAACTTGCAGTTGTAGATGTTGCCCAAATCTTCCAAAGGCACCCACAGGTGCTGCAGTGGCTGCAGCGGTGCCTGAGGTACCTGAGGGAGTCCCAAAATTGAAGGCCATGTCACAGGAGCAGGGAACCAAAGCACTGCTCCAGAGAAGCGACCCTCTTTACAACTTTTGATAGAGATTAAGAGAGAGGGACAAAAATCAAAGAGCAGATTGGAAGTGTTCTAACTATATTGTTCAGAGCTTGCTTTTAAATTTTATCTTAAGACTCTGAATCAAGAAGTCCTAAAACACCAGCCTGCTAAAGAGATCTATCACCTCAGGGGATAGATAGAGGCACATAGTGCTCCAGAAAAAATCCTGCCCTCGGGCTCTGAGGGAAAGACGTCTCTGAGACACTATGTGCTACACTTAGGCAATCTCCCTTCGAAGTAAGACAAGGCTAGGTTTTATTCAAAACCCACTCTAAAGATTCCTGTGTCTCAATATCTGACATACACTTACGAAACTCACAGGTTAAAGCTGGTACTCATTGCTCCGCAACCATGAATTATACATTAGTAAAAGTACATGTGCCAATTTTGTTCTTCCTCTACGTACATAAATGATGAGAACCAGATCTAGCATGGGAGGAAGCCAGGAAGATGGGGCCTTTTTGAGAATGTGAGTGAGTGAGAAAATAAGAAACAAAAGTAAATCATTGGGCTCCTTCTTGGTTTAAGACCATAGACTTTATCAAGCCCTGTGGATAGTGTCAACCATCACCTGATTGGCCAATTGTACCTACATGGCTTGGGACATGATCCCAGCCACCCAAAAAGGGCATCAGGCAGACTGAGTTTATGCCCTGCGGTTCTGAGAGAGAGGTTAAAGAGCAGTTTAGAAATCCTCCCTTGAGCTGAAACATCCAAAACACATTGTTGTGTTTATGGAAATAGTGCCCTCTGCTGTCACCCGGAGATCAGTTCTTTCCGCTGGATGGGAAACTGTTCAGGACACTGGGCGGGGACTTCACCCTCACATGTGTCCTCCTGGACGAACTAAATTTCGAAGTCTCACCTTCCCCAGAGATGGGGGTACGAATTCCTTATCTAAAATGGTTTCCTGACCTCGACGTTTTTATAGACAAATGCTCAATTTCTACGGGCTCAACTTGAGAGTTTTTAGTTGCTGGAAAGGAGGGAAAGGCTGAGACATATTTGAACTAAAATCTTTTTTGGCTCTCTCTTTCTCTCTCTCTCTCTCCCTCTCTCTCTCTCTC
>NW_004624758.1:22832992-22922212 GCF_000247695.1 Heterocephalus glaber
TCTCTCTCTCTCTCTCTCTCTCTCTCTCTCTCTCTCCCTCTCTCTCTCCCTCTCATTTAGCAGAAACATAATTTCAAAAAGGAAAGTACAAAATGACAGGAAAACATCAGAAAAAGACATAAGAAAAAAGGAAGTCTTCTCCTTATATGCCTGCAGTGAGTTAATGAGACAATCTGTCCATGAGTTGTCGCCCTCAGCCTGAGAAGGCAAAAGCAGGGAATCTCAAGAGCTAAGATTGCCTCCTCACCAGCAGAGGATGAGACTAGAAAGGGAGCAGGCACAATAGGCTCGACATTATCTTCTGTGAGCATACAGGAGGATCAGGCCAGACTGTCCCAGGGAATTCTGTCCTCCCAGATTTGAGGATGGCAGCCACAGTAGTCATTTTATTTGGCTAAAGGAGTCCCCGTGTTAGTCCTGTGTTCATACTTGAAGCATTGTGTTCCTTATATAAGCTAGGTTCTATCTAAAATTTATGGTGAAAATATAGAAAGTTTCCATGAAAAACAAAGTCCACTAGGGGGAGCTCCGATGTTACCTTCCCTGGTCCTGCTGTCTAAAATAAAACAACAGACCATCTGGTAACTGCCGAACAAGTCAAGCAAATAATAATACAAGTAAATTCAGCAGCTAGTAGGTCTGAATGCAGCCTGCATAACAGGAATACAAGGCTCTGCCTTCAAAAATCACATGTCCCACCAAGAAACTGCATAATCATCCCATGTTCTCAACTTAAATCTACCATCATTTTAATAAAAAAGACAAGGCATAAACAACTGAAAAACAAAAGACGACAGTTTTTGATTACCTAGATGAGTCACCCTCTAGAATCCACTCAAAATATCTAGGGGTGCCATGAATCAAAAGCAAACTCCTACGTCCTTCTGATTATTTCTCTGGGGCCTCCAAATGACATAGGAGAAATATAACCCCCAATCTGCTAGATGTTAGATGTGTCAAGTTTGTGTCCTCTAAAATCAAAGAATGAACATTAAGGAACAGTGGAGGGTAAGAGTAGGAAAGATTTACCGAGAGGTAGCTCCCGAGATACAAAAGGGGTCCCGAAAGTCAGGTGCCACCAAGGCCCTTTGTTGGGGGTAATTTACAGAGCAAAGTCACAATGTGGGTACAACATGAGTCAAACTATAATCAACCTATAGGATTACAAGTACAGCTACTTAGTTAATATTGACCCAATAGGGACATGAGTCACACAGCTAGGGTACATGGAAAGAAAAACTGGATGGGGAAGGGATAGGTCTGGATGCTCTGGACACCCACCTGGGTGACTGATGATTATCTGGACTTTACTGGACCAGGCGAAACCAGTCACAGTACAATCTCAAGTTATTGTTTATCCCTCAGGGATAAACATGTAGGGTAAGGGATAACATCAGGGATAAGCATGTAGGCCTGGTCATTGTATCTTTATCTTGAGTCCTGGCCTTGAACGGATGCAACTTCAGCCACAGTTCTGGTGTGCTCTTATTCTTTGTACTGAGTCGAGACAGAGATTGTCCCTGTCTGACTGCCTATTCGTTTCCATCCAAGTTAGCTTCCGAGAATAACAGAAATCCCAACATAAAGTTCAAAACCAAGAAAGTCAACATGAAAATCGCTTTCATGTTGGCTCTTCTACTTACCTCTTGGACACAATCACCCCTTATACTTGTATTCATTATCACATGTGCTTAGCTCTCCCTCTACTGATAATTTCTTTATGTCAGCATTTGACTGTATTCCTAATTGCAAGGGCTACTAAATTACTCAGTAGCTAGAATTAGTTTTGAGCAGTTTGAAAGCTTCCAGGGCTCTTTAGGATAGTCCTTGGTACCTGCTGTTGGACACCTGAATGCTCAGCCTGTTAGAAGTTTGGTCATTCTTTCAGGATGAATTTCTACTGAATTCCCTGAAGTAACTGAAAGAGACTTTCCACCGAGCACCACTATCACACTCTACTCTGTATCACTGCTCTGCCTTCCAGCCTGTAAACAGCTGACCTGACCACGTGCCCATCAAAAGCTAAGCCCTTCTCTTTGCAACACATTCCACCCCTCTCTCCAACTGAAAGACTGGGTAGAGCATGTTCTCTTACTTCATCAAACTTTCACTCTTCTCTGGATTATTCTTATGAGCATGCAAACTTGCTATCATTCCATTTTAAAGCACACATGCTCTCCTTGACCTCAGTTTCTTTGTCAGCTACTGCCCACTTCTCGTCACTTCTTTATGACAAAAATTCTCAAGAGTTGTCTAATCACAGTCTCAATCCTTTCCTCCATCATAAATGTACTCCAGCCAAGCGTTCAACCTTATCATTTCCCAAACCTGTTCTTTCACAGACTCCAACGATCCTAGTCAGTCCGACCCTCATGTGCCTTGACCCATCAGCGGCATTTGACCCAAATGATCACCCCCTCCTCCTTCACATCTTTTCTTCACTTGGCCTTCAGCTCACCACACTCCCCTAGTTTTCTTCCCACCTCCTTGGAAGCACCTCATTAGTCTCCACTGCCGGTCACTCCCTCCTCTTCTTCCCTAACCTGTTAATAGTGAAATACCTCAAGGCTTACGATTTGGTCTTATCTCTCTCCACATTTACCTTATTTCAGGCTTTAAATTTCACCCACACACATACAACTCTTGATTGGTATCTTCAGCTCCAAGCTCTTTCATGTCTTATGACTCACTATCATTTGAAATACAACAGACCCCAAACTGACTCCCCAAAGCCCTCTCAAAACCCCCTTCCACCTATTCTTCTCTATTTCAGCTAACGCCAACTGCATTATTCCAATCCATTGGTTCAAAATCTTTGGTCTCACACTGATATTGAAGTCATTCGATATATCTGAACATGTCTCACCATTTCCACTGCTTTTCTGCTTTGATTGGAGCCACAGTACTCTCTTACCTCATTCAACAGTTCCAAGCTTTGTCTAAGGATTCTAAAACCCACTGCTTCCTACCTTTGATATTCCGATTTAACAATTTTCACAGTTCTCCAGATGTGCATCAAAGTTTGGGAACTACTGGCAACGTTATGGTACCGGCCGCCTAAGTGAACTCCCTGCTTCAACCACTCCCCTGCTCCCAAAGTCAGTAAGTAGACATACTTCTAAGTCAGATCGTACTTCTCTTTTAAAAACTCCAATGGTGCCAGATTTCATAGTAAAAGCCCTAGGCTTCTCAATGACCTACACGCTCTCATGTGGGCTGCACTGTCCCTTGTGGTGGCCCTATCATTTCCTTGACCTCTGTTGCACTTTGTCTCACTCACTGCTCCACTGACACTGGCCTTTTTACATGAATACATCAGGCATCCTCTCATTCTTGGACCTTTGCACTAATTGTTCCCTCTGCCTGAAATACTCTCTCTCCAGTAATCTGTATATGGAATATTGTTCAAATATCATAGTCATCATATTCTAAAAAAGGCCTACTCTAATCTTTATTTAAAATTACAAGTTTACTCCCCCGCCCCCATGTGTATGTGTGCACGCAATGAGGTAGATGATGGTGCCTTTAGATAAGAATGCCGCAAAGAGCAAATTTGGAGGAAAAACAGGTACCTGTTTTAGACATGTTCAGTTTGAAATGTATATTAGACTTCCAAATCAAACATGTTATCAAACAGGGGAGAAGCTGGGGTTGGGTTATAAACCTGGGAGTGGAGATGGTACTTAAAGCCATGGTACTCTGCAGATTGTCTTGAGGGTGACAAGGCTGAGCAATTTCTCTGCAACACCAGTCTTCTTGAATACACAAATGACTGAGGAAAGTAGAATAATCAAGAGTAGAGGGCTCTATTATAAAATACTTTCAGGGGGGCAACCCATTTTCTGGTCCCCCTTCTGTCTCTCTTAGACAGGCTATCTTTCTCTCAGTAAGTTTTTCCTACTCTAAAAATAAATAAATAAATAATAAAATACTTTCAGGGAAGATAATTTATGTTGCTTGGTAAAAGAATGACAGTAAAGGACTAATAAATTTCACTGATGGGATGTCACAAAACTTCACCAGAGCAGTTTCAGTGTGATAGTGGGATCAAAGACTTGGAACTGTCTTAATTCTAGAGGGAAGTAAAGAACTGGAAACAGCACCGATTCCCATCTTTATTAATAAGAAGGGTTCTTAATCTCTGATCCATGGACATAAGAGATCATGAGCAGGCTTCAAAAAGTTTTCCCAAGTCTTCTCTGCAAACTCTGTGAAGTTTCATGTGTTTTTCTGGAGAGGCATCCATAGTTTTCGTGATGGTTAAGATGGGCCATACAAGGTGTAATCAAAAAAGACAATGAATTTAAAGTTTTTAAAATTTTACCACAGTAAAAGATATATTGTCATTAATCTCCCTCAAAATATCCCCCCTTACATCAAACACACTTATCCATTGTTCTTGCTACTTTCTGAAGCAGTTCTGGAAGCCCTCTTTCATCAGTCTTGACTTGCGCTGTCATGGCTGCCTCAATATCCTGAATCCACTGAAAATGTTTACCTTTCATGATCATTTTGCCTTTGGGGAAGTCACTCCATGCCAGATCCAGTGAATAGGGTGGATGAGAACACACTAATATTTTTACCAGCCTGCCTTTCTGTTGGGTGGCACCTGGCAGCAGCACTCAGCGTATTTTTTTATCATACCTAGTAAAGACACTCATGAAAAAGAACTTCCGGAACGACTCCAGAAAACAGCAACAAGACCGGATAGGTGTGTTCTAAGGGAAGGAGACTATTTTGACGGCGACTCACGGCAGTGTCACTCACTGTAGTAAATCTTTTAAAATTTAAATATTCACCGTATTTTGTGATCACCCCTTGCCTATCATTCACAGAGGCCTGCTCACAGCCTGTTTCCTAAGTCTGCTTGGTCTCCTCCACGCTCTTAATCTAAATTCCTCCTCGCGAGGTGCCCATACTCCAGTTCCAGCCCAGCCTCCCGGAAGTGATGCACCTGGGCTCAAGAGCCCTATTCATAAAGCGCCCGCCCCCACGCCCTCACTCAGGCTTCCGGCCGCAGCTTCTCCCGGCCGCAGCTTCTCCCGGCCGCAGCTTCTCCCGGCCGCAGCTTCTCCCACCCGCCCCACCCCCGCGTCTCCTTCCGCCGCGGAGCCGCCTCTGGGGGGCGTGGCGAGGCGCAACGAGCTTTACGATACAGTGGCCGCCCTTTTACGACAGGCTGGAGTTGCTTTGTGGTTGTCAATCTCACCGTGGTACGAGATACGGTATCGTGTTGGCGTCTGCTACGACGGCGCTGAAATGAGGCAGAAGCGGAAAGGTGCAGAAAGGGAGGGCGAGGGTAAAGGGAGGGGTCGCTCCGGCGGTCAGATTCGGAACCCAACTTTTCCCGCGGGAATTCCTGCCTGATCCCGTCGCGTGGGCTGATCAGCCTCCCTGTGACAGCCCCTCTCCCGCCCGTCTTATCCATTGTGCATTTTCTACCAGCCCACCCTTACTCTTTTCCTCTTCGGCAGTCACTTGGTGACTTGCATAAACGGCAGGATAACTTTATTCCAAGGTAATAAAGTGGCTGGTGGATTTAAGCTTTCTTAGACTTGATTTCACGACACGTATGACGTGTTTGTGATTTTCTTCTGAAGCCTTCAGTTAAAATGTGAAAGTCCTGAATTATCCATGGAGTCTGTGGAGCAGTCATGCCTGGATTTATTGCTCCTCCGCATGGAGCAGCTCTTCCTACTTGTTCAACAGGATGCAGTTACATCTTAAATGTTCTCTCACAAGTTCTGTTTTCTCAGTACCTTTGCTTGAGCAGCTGGTCTAATAATGCTGATGATTATAGTAGTAGATACTATTTATGGAGCCTTTACCAGTCATTCTGAAGTCAATGTCATCTCCATTTTATACATGAAGAAACTGAGATTCAGAGTTAAGTAACTCTCTCACCCCAAAAATATATTTAGGGAGTGTGGAACTGGTTGGTCAGACTATATCTGTGACCCCAGAAGCGTAAGGAAACGTGTCCTTATCACTGCCTCTTGACATTAACTACTATTTCTTTTTTAAGCAGCAGCTCCAAGTGTCATCTGTTGTCTTGTCCGTCAGACTCTGCCCTCCCTAAATTGATTTGTCATTATCTCTCACTTGCTTCTTCTCAGTCAGGCCAGACAGCCTTAGTCTTTTAGCTCCATCTGTCACCAAGTCTTGTTAGTACTTACTTAGAAATTACCTCTTGAAATAGTTCCCTCTTCTTCATTCTGGCTACTGTCCTCCTAATCCACTTCCATCGATAACTAATATTTGACTGGTACTTTGGCTTTCATACATATTATTTGAGTTGATTCTTACATTGCTCTTGCAAAATTTGTATTATATCAGTTTCACAGACAAGGAAATGGACACTCAGATGTCACTGATTTCCCCTTTATTACTAGTCCATAGAGGTTGGAACTGGACCCTGTCCTGTTTAATTTTTTTTTAAGTCGTGTGACTTTTTACCATTGCCTTTCAAGAGCATTTTTCATAGCATCCAGATTGTATGTATCCTTTTCACCTCAGTTTATTTAAATGCAGCTGTCACATTTTTATTTCAAAAATTGAGAATATGTAGTTCTCCACTGTTTGTTGCATTCCATTTCAGTGCCTTTGCCTCACAGTGGGTGTACTCTGTACGGTCTGTTGCTGAGTCCTGCCAGGCACCCTGTACTCTCGTTAGGCAGTACTCCTTCACACAAAGATAAGTGGTTTTTATGCCCGGCGTTATTTCTTCAGGATTGCCTTCCATGTCTACATCCTGCCCTTTCTTTTAAGACTCCTGTCCCAGTTCCTCCATGAAGCTTTTTCTTATCAGTTTACCCCTCCATTTAACACAAGCAGCTTTCAAGCCTTAATCTGTTTTTACCAACTGAACCTCCTTTAACCCTCCAAATGAATTCTTATGCAAAATTTCAGTATAAAACATAAGCAGATGAAAGAGCTGCTATGGTTGTAATGAGAGAGACAGGACCCTCCCCTCCCCCTGCCCCCGTTCCTCTGTCACCATCACTGCAACCTCTTACCTGTGTCACAGGGCCCCTGTGTAGAACTCTTTTAAAATGCTGACTTACGTGGTTTGGAAAGCATTGAGCCTTTGATTATAGATGGCCTTTTCCCCCCAAATTATTGTGTGTGTCTTAGCCTTGCCTCCATAAGTTAGAGGCAGTGTGCTACAGTGAAAAATGCGTGGAAGTTACAGGGAAAAGATCTGGATTTGCGTTTTAACCGTACCATTGACAGTGTGTCCTAACTTCCTTTTACCTCATTTTTTGCATCTGTAAAATGGAATAGCAGTACCTACCTTACAGGGTTATTATGAGGGTTCCGACGGAATTAAAGTAAGCGAGTGGGCTCCAAAAATGCCAGTGCCTTCTCATCCGTATTTCTGGGTGATGACTTCATTATGCACACCAGCTTTCTCTGAAGGAAGAGAGCAAGCTTCCTGGTATCCCCACAGCTTTTGTCACCTGGGAAAAGACTGATTTTTTTGCCTTGAGGAGTGGGCTCTGATGCCCCGGCTTGGAGAGATACTCATCCTGGAAGCAGTTGACAGTGACTGGGGGGATGAGGTCATACAAGAACATGTCAGCTTCTGCTGTTGCCTTTGGATGAGAAGGGAAGTCCCGGTAGCCAGAAGAAAGTTACAGTAGTGGGCAGACAGTTTCAGATATTCTTCAAGATCCTTAGACAGTGTAGAACCCATAGCTCTGTTTTTCTTAACTAGTGCAGATATTGGGTTTGAGTTTCAACTTCACCCCTTGGTAACATCTATATGGAATGGGCAGATATTCCTATTTGTCTGCTTCACTGTGTTCTGAGGACCTGTTGAGTCGATAAATCTAAATGTTCTCTGTGAACTCTAACATATACAAGAATTAGAAGACTAATCTGGTCAGAAGAGTTGGGTCTATTTCCCCCTTGGTTCTTCCCTTCTCTCTCTACTTCTTGGATGCCACGGTTAAGTAGCTTTTCTTCTACCATGCCCCTCTGTCATCCTGTTTCTACCTTGGAGCTTTCTGACCATGAATTAAAAACTTGAGCCAATAAAAACCTCCCCTCTTAAGTTGTAGGTATCAGGTATTATGTTTCAGAGATGGAAAAGTGACTCAGACACCAGCCTTGTTTTAAAGTTATGGTCAGATTGTAAATAATAGATTTAGCATCTTCTGAACTTTGAGCTACTCATTTGACATGTTTGGAATGATTTTGGAATGAAAACTGCTACTCAATAAGATTTTAAAATCTTTACTGAATAATGTGACTTTTCAGTGTTGTTGAATAATATCTTTTCAGGAAATCTCAGCCTTATTGATTTTTGATTGTTGAATGTTGTCTTTCCAGGAGATCTCAGCCCCGCTGAGCTAATGATGCTGACTATAGGAGATGTTATTAAACAACTGATCGAAGCCCATGAACAAGGGAAAGACATCGATCTCAATAAGTAAGTGAATCTATAAAAGGAGGGCAATCTTTGATGCTCAGGGGTAAATAGTAATTGGCAGAGCTAAGGGTAGCATTAAGTCATCCGTCTCCAGAGTCCATGTTCTTATCTTCTGTGCCATATTCTACCTCATGTCCTACTTGTCTTTCCTCAGTGGAAGCAATAACTCTCTTTCAGGGCAGCTCTCCCTTTGGGATCCTTGGTGTAATCCAGCATCTCTCTATTTGAGAAGCTCTTTGACCTGTTCATCCTCTTCCACTTCATAATCATGTTCAGCTCGGTCTTTGCTGTACCTTCAAATAGGAGTGATTTTTTTTGTGTTTGCATCTATTTTTTAACTATATATTCACTCTGTATAGATCAACCCTGATGAAAAGCTTCTCCCTGCAACCCCAGGTCATCTAATCCCCACATGCGTGAACTGTGCTTAGATCCTGTTCTCCATTAGTTGAGATGCTGCAGTATTTGACACCTTACCTGAAACATTGTGTGTAGTAAACATTTGCTAAGGGAATAAATATCCTTTTTTGACTATGGAATCATATTTTACCCATCTTTCTACCATGTCTTTAGCAGTTTTTCTTCTATTTTTGTTGGTTACATCCTTAATTAGGAAAATCTTTAATTTCTGGTTAACATTTCTACTGAGGGCATCTAAAGCTGACACTTTAAAACTAGCCCCTGCTCAGATGCCCCCATTTGTAAGTCCTCTTGGGCTGGCTTTAACATACTTTTCCCAGTTTTTAAACTTCTGTACCTTTGTGCTGAAAGTGTCCAGCTGCCTGTGGAGGATAGGCATTCCGTGTTTGCCTCTCTGCCTGCAGTGTCACCTGTGTGTCTGCACTGCCTGTCTGAGGCCCACTCTGTCCCCTGGGCCCCTTTGCCCTGACTCTTCCCAGCACACACCAAACCCTTTCTGAACTCTGGAAGCCTTCACTGTGGTTCATGTGTGGGTTTAGACAGGTGCATTTATCACAACACAGAACATGAAAGGACTACGTCTTCTTCCTTCTGACATGCCAAGAGCTTAGGTGGTCTTCTGTGCATGCTAGGTAACCGGTAATATTTGTTGAACTACAAGCACCCCACAGATATTTCTAGGTGGATTAAAATTAGAAGACAGGAGCCAGGGATTTAGCTCAGTGGTTTCGCCGCCTGCTGCGCAAGTGCAAGGTCCTGAGTTTGATCCCCGGTACCAAAAAGAATAGAAGACAGGATGACTATTAGGGTTTGGTGATCAGGCACAAAGAAAAGAAAAGCTGGTAACGTAGGGAAAGTGAAAGGAATTGTTAGGCTTAAGGGTACCTCTGGGGGTTAGGGATAGGGGCAGGCAGAAATGTTTGCTTCATGATTGTTGAAATGTATTTATATGCCTTATGTTCTGTTCTTCATGCATATAGTATTCTGTCTAAGAAAGTAGTTCTTAACCAGGGTGCTTTCCCCCTTAGGAGACTTTGGCAACAGCTAGAGATGATTTTGGTCATTCCAACAGGAAGAAGGGAGCTAGTGGGAGAGACCAAGGAGGCTGCTAAACATCCCGAGGTGCGCTGGACAGCCTCCCACTCAGAGAAGGCTCTGGCCAAAAGTGTCAGTCGTCCTGAGGCTGGAAAGCTGGAGTGCTGTTTTGAACCAGACCCGTACTGTGTCATCATCCCAGGCTCCTCCTCTATAGTTCTCTGGTTTTCTTGCTGGTACTTAGGGCAAGAAGAGGAAGTCAGTCATGGATTTTGTCCTTTCTTTGCCTTGATATTCACAGATCTTAAAGCCACTGGTTTCCCCTGGTGAACAGGTAGGGCCGTGACAGAAGATCATATCATTTACACATCATCCTATTGGTAGCTTGTACTGAAATACTGTGATTGGGATAAAGCTGGATGCTTCACTTTCAGGGTGAAAACCAAGACAGCTGCCAAATATGGCCTTTCAGCACAGCCCCGCCTGGTGGATATCATTGCCGCAGTCCCTCCTCAGTATCGGAAAGTCTTAGTCCCCAAGTTAAAGGCAAAACCCATCAGAACTGCCAGCGGGGTGAGTGATTTGATTCATGAAATCCTGGTGCGGGTAGCAAGGTGAAGCGGGCGGGGAGGGGGTTCAGACTCATGAGCCCATCTATTACACCAACGGAGGATGTTCAGAAGGCAGAGAGAGGAAGCCAGCTAGCTGTCCTTGAAGGAATAGATGATGTGTTGGTGCCTTGAAACCTAAAGATTGAGGCTTGGTGACCATCACAATATGATAATTGTCATTGGCCCTCTTAAGCTGGTACTTAGAAAAAGTACTGCTCAAAGGTGGTTTAATGGTGCAGAGTGTTGTATATATGGTAACTGTGACATGATTGACAGTAGGGACCACAACGGGATTTGAGAGGACAGCTAGGGAAGTCCCAATACAAGACATGCTGCTCACTGGCCCTGTAGACAGTGCTCAGGTCAGAGGGGAGAGCAGGCTGGAAGGGAAACGGGAGCAAGGGTGCAGGGCACTAAGGCACAGAGGAGTGATGCAACAGGCGTGGCATGTGCGGGGACAGTGAGCACACCAGACGGACAGCAGCTGACAGTCCTTTTGGGAAAGCAGAGGACATTAGTTTGGGATCCGCTCATAAAAGAACGTAAGTGTCCAGCGAAGAGGTTAGGTAACAGGAAACGTAAAGGTTTCTGAGAAAGAGAGTGGGGGAAGGATAGAGAGAGTTAAGATGCATTACGTGCCTGTACCCACTCCCCACGAGGAATGTCATCACTGTGTACTACCAACATCTACTAATATATAAAAATATTTTTAAAAAGAAAATCTTGATACAGCGTGCAGGGTCCTTTGAAACAGAAAGACCAGTTTGGACTCTGTTAATCCAGTCTTCGTGAGAGATGTTAAGGGCCTGATTTAGGGTAAAACTGTAGGAAAACAAAGACTGGGTGTGAGAGACCCAGAGCGAAAGTTGGCAGGGTCGAGACTCTTTCAGATGAGGTCCCCAGCGTCCAGCTCTGTGTCCCTGATGTGATCATACATGCTCAGCCTGCTGTTTGAATCAGGGTATTGCTTCTAGCAGCCTGTGTTGGATTTTTCCTAAAGACATGCCACATTCTTGATCATACTACACTGCTGGACAATTAAATCCTAAAACTACATACAGTGTACCACTAATCCTAGAGTCTTCTTTTTCGTCCTTAAGCCATTTTGTTTTGTTATGTTTTATTCTGTTAGAAAGAACTAATAATCCAGTACCCCGCACCTCCCTCTCCTCATCATCCCCCTCAGTGACTTTCAGCTCTTAGAGATTTCTTTAGCATCTGTTCCCTATCCCTCCACATGTTTTGTAGACCAGTCTTGAATTTTTAGGTGTAAGTATTAAATGTGGGCTCACCACTACAGTAGACAAAGTTTTATCGAGCTTCCCACCTGACCCATGCATCTAACTCATATGACCCATGATGCTGCCCTCTCTAATCCTCCTCTGTCTCTGATCATTTCTGTCCTTTGCTTTTGGGGCTCTCCTTTGTTCTGCTTGCCTCTAAAAGTTGATGTTCCCTGTAATCCTAGTCCCACTGTGTTTGAATTGCACTGCTGTCTTTGGTAATCTCCGCATTGGACGTTTGAGCTGTGATACCGAACATGGGATGGCAGTAGAAATGAGACCAGGCCTAGGAGTGAGAAGAAGCACACAGGCAGAAGCTGATCTGGGAGAGCGTACTTCAAAGGGAGGGGGAACAGTGCTCATGGAGAGAAGAATCAGGCTGGCCCATTAATAAAGACAGAGGCAAGCTTTTTATTCACATATAGGGGGTGTAGGGATGAGCTAGAGTGTGGGAATTTTTACTGGGTCTGGGCATGCCTTTAAAAGGTGTTTTCTTTTTTGTGCAAACATCTTGCTCTTCAGGAATGGGCAACTAGGTCACCCCAGGAACTGTGACATTTTTCCATCAGCAGCCCCATCCTGCTCCAACTTCCTGGCCTTGTGATAGGGTAGAGGTGTTGTAGTTGCTAAGGGAATACCTTGCTTTTAATGAGTAACGGGTTAAGGGTCCAGGAGTGAGTTTGTCCCCTGTCCTTTTGTGGCTTTATTCTCTCATCTGGTTTACTCTGGGAAGATGATGGCAAAGGCATCCTGGCTTGTAACGATGCACCTGGATTTTGAGGGTGATAAGATTGTTTGGGAGGATGAGAGGGTAGGGAAGAACACACGCTGTCCTTTTAATGGGTAACTTAGCTCAGGCCTGAGCTAAGGCCCTGAAGTGCCTCTGCCCTCTGTCCCCATGCTGAGCCTTGTCTTAGCTGTGAGCTGACTCAGCCCTGACCTATCCCTGAACTCCAGATTCGTGTCAGGTTGCAAGGAAGACGTCTGTGCTTTGACTGCCTTAGAACCTCAGGTGTGACAAAGCCAAAACTACCTGCAAATTTGTTTATTCACATTTCCTGTCCATCTTAGTTCCTGGTGCTACCATCCACTCAGTTTCCAAAAACACATCATCTGTCCCCCCATCACAGGCAAGAAAGTGTTGGCCTTTATTCTTTTTTAGATGATTGCAGTCATTTCCTAACAGGTCTACTTTGACTTACGTGCACCACATCCACCTTAGTGCCACCAGAGTGAGTTATAAAAATAGCAGAAAGACGGTCATTCCCTGTGTGCCTGCAATCTCACCTCTGTGATTTATTCTTGCTGTTACTCTGATGGTGCTTTGTTTTTTATAGAGTGCTTTTAGGTCTACAGAAAAATTGAGCAGCACGTACACAGTTTCCATGTACTTCTTCCTCCCCTGGCCCACGTTCCCTGCCACTAATGTCTTGTGTTGGTTTGGTGCACTTGTTACAGCTGGTGAAACAATATTTCTGCTTTCCCCATCTCTGCCCAAGAGCCAGGGATTGAACCCAGGGCCTTGCAAGTGCTAGATAAGCACTCTACCACTGAGCCACACCTCCCCAGCTGCGTTCCTATTGACTGAAGCCTAGAGTCTGCAGTCTAGATCACTCTTGGGTACATTCTGTGGGTTTTGGCAAATGCATAATGTCATGGACCCATCATTATAGTGCCATGCAAACTACTTTCACTGTCCTAAACTCTATACATCCCTCCCCATGATCCAAACCTAACCTGACATCCACCGATCTATTTGTGCCTGTATAGTTTTGCCTTTTCCAGAATGACATATAGTTGGATCATATAGTATGGAGCCTTTTCAGATTACCTTCTTTCACTTAGCAGTATGAATTTAAAGTGCCTTCATGGCTTGGCGTGGTTTGACAGCTCATCCCTCTTTATTGCTGGATGATGTGTCATTGTATGAATGTACCACTACTTGTTTATCTGTTCACCTGTTGAAAGACATCTTGGTTGTTTCCAGTTTTTGGCAGTTATGAACAAAGCTACCATAAACATTAACGTGAAGATTTTGTGTCTATATACATTTTCAGTTTATTTGGGTAAATACCAAAGAGTATGATTGCTGTATTGTATGGCATGAGTATGTTTAGCTCTATAAGAAACTTTGCAACTTTCATCCAAAGTTGCCATACCATTTTGTATTCCCTTTAGCACTTAGAGTTTCTGTTGCTCCACATCCTCATTAGCATTTGGTGTTACTGTTTTGTTTTAGCTATTCTTAGAGTTGTATAGTGATATCTCTAGTTTTGATTTGAAATTCTCTAATGATGTGTATTGAGCATCTTTTCATATAGTACCTATTTGCCATCTGTATATGTGGTATCGAACGACAGTGTCTTTAGTTGTGTTATCATGGCTTCCTCAATGTCCTAAATCAGTTCAAAACATTTACCTTCCATGGTCATTTTGACTTTGTTGAAGAGGCAGAAATCACACAGTCCCAGATAAGGCGAATGAGGCGGATGAGGACACGCCGTGATGCTTTTACCAGCCTGCCTTCTGTTGGATGGCACTTGACAGCAGGATTTGCCATATTTTTGATCACATCTTGTAAAGACACCAAAGAGGTTTTCCAGCGCTACTTCAGAAAGTGGCAAGAATAATGGGATAAGTTTCTCAAATCAAGGAGGGTGAATTCCAAGGGGATTCATGAAAATAAGTCTTTCAGTGTAATAAATTTTTTTAAAAATGTAAGCACTGTATTTTGATCACATCCCATATCTTCTTCAGTCATGTGTCTGTTCAGATCTTTTGTCTTATTCTTAACTGTTTGTTTTCTTAAGTTTTAAGAGTTCTTTGTATGTTTTAGATATGTCCTATATCAGATACAAATTTCACAGATTTTTTTCTCTGAGACTTTTCATTCCCTAAAGCTTTGTTGTTGTTGTTGTTGTTGTTTTTGTTGTTGTTGTTTTGGTACTGGAGATCAAACTCAGGACCTTGCGCTTGTGAGGCAGGCGCTGGAATTGCTTCAGTTTTGTGTTCTGTGTTTTTTTTCTTTAAGTTTTAATGAAATCTAACTTGCCATTTTTTTTCTTTAATGGGTAGCACTTTTGTATTGTATCTAAAAACTCATTGTGAAATTCAAGATCACCTAGATTTTGTTACCTTCTGGAAGTTTTATAGTTCCGCATTTGACAGTTAGATGTATGACCCATTTTGAGTTTGTATTTGTTTGTTTTGCTTGGAACGCCATGATTGTTATTATTAACATACTAGCATCGTTGTTAGTGGCAATCAACGGCTACCACATGTTGACTGTGTGTTAATACCAGCCACTGTGCTAAGCAGTTTGACTATGTTTTCTAATTTAAACTTCAGAATAGTTTTGAGGGTTAAATGATATTGTCTTCATTTTACAAAATAGGGAAATACATAGTAAGAACAGAAAATATTCAAACCTTATTCTCTGTAGTTGACTCCAAAATCATGGCTTTCCCACTCTATCAGTAAGTCTTAAACTGTCTTCTCCAAAACCTCAGATTTCCTTCAGTTTCTTAGGAGCTGCTGAGGGAAATAACAGGGGAGTTATGGGAGTAGATCTCATCTCTGCCTCACCCCAGACTAGTGGCTTTCATCGCTTTTCTATATTGAGGTTCTACATAAAATGTTATCTGAAAGGATCTTGGGCTGGCTTTGAAAATGCCTGCCAGCTCCTGTAGCCTCCTTTGCGAGCCCCACTTCCCCGCCTTCTCTGCTCAGCGTTGGCTTCCCCAGCAAGCATGTTACGTTCTCAGGCAGCCTGGGGGCCTCGCCTGACCGGACTTGTTGCGTAGTCCGTTTTTTCTGCATCTTCTTACCCTGCTGTTTTGAAATAGCCTACTTTCTGTCCTTCTGCTCCGTGAGATAGCATGAGTTCAGGGCCACAGGCAGCGTGCTTTTATTTTGCACCTCAGGCCCATGAGCTCGGCACAGCATGGACCCTGGACCCTGTGCTGGGCGCCCTGTACAATGTTGGTGAAAGGGACTCCCCTCGTCAGTGGGGGTGTGGTTGTGTCTCATTTTAAATAAAAATACTTCCTTGGAAATCTTAAGGTTTTAATTCAGATTTTGAAATGAAAGTCTGGCAAAATTATTTATTTTGGGGTTTCTCTAAATCACTGTTTAATAATGTAAATATGGGTAATTTTTATTGTGAAAAATAATTGCAAACTTACAGCAAATTTAAAAGTACAATAAAAGAACTTTTTACTCCCTAATGATTTGAAAGTAAGTTGCAAAGCCTTTGAATCCTTCAGTGTGTATTTCTTGCCAACAAGGACATTTTCTTCTTTTACCACGATACAGCCATCCACACCAGGAATGTAACCTGCATGCCTTGTTGTCATCTACTCCTGGTCCCTCATTCAAGCTTCACTACCTGATTCAGTCACGCCCACAGGACCCAGTGGAGAATCACCTGGGAGTTTACTCCTCATTCTCGACATGCCCACTCCCTTTCCCTCATGCCCTTGACACTTTTGAAGATTTCGGGCTAGGTGTTTTCTAGCACATCCCTCTATTTGGTTTAATCAAGTGTTTCTCAATAATTAGGTTTAGGCGAGGCATCTTTGGCAGGAACATCACAGAATTCTGTGACTTTCCATACATACGTGGGGACTCATGTAACACATTTTCATCTATGTTCTCATCAGTATCTAGACACTGAAAACTTTGAGTTCACAGCAGTCCTTTCAGTTTTATCCAGCCCAAGGGTTCATTCTAGTTCTTGTCCTTTCTGTATTTCGAATTTCCTTTTCTTCCGGTAGGAAGCCCGGATTGCATTAGCTTTAATGTATACCGTTCCCGCCCACCTGTCTGTCACCAGCTCCTTTCTCAAGCACATCCTTCCCTCGCTGAGCTCGGGCTCTTTTGCACCCTCCAAGACCGTTTTTCACTGACTGGATGGGTCTAGTTCTTGGCCTCATAGTCCTTGCTATAAATGCTTCTATCCAGTGTGTCATGAGGAATTTGAATTACAAAAGTTAGGTTTATATCAAATTGTATAAAATTACCTAATTTTTTTCTTATAGGCTCTTTTAGTAAAAGCAATAAATCAGAGAGAAAACAAGAATCACTGTAGCTTTAAAAATCAATTCCTTATTTTGTACTTAATTTATTATAAAATATATAAAGCTCATATGTATAATTCATATGTACACTTTACAGACGATTAATATTGCAAAGAGCTTGCCTTGTACCCAGCTTAGGAAATATGGCAGCACCTGTATTTCAAGGCCCCTAGGATACCAGTCTGATTGCATTCCTCTCCTTCCTTCAAGGAATATCTACGTTACAGAATTTTGTATTACTTTCCTTAATAGCTTTTTTGTTCATCTTTTTTTTTACAGATTGCTGTTGTTGCTGTGATGTGTAAACCCCACAGATGCCCACACATAAGTTTTACGGGAAACATATGTGTGTAAGTATGGTGATTTCAATAAGTCCTGTGTGTATTTTAACTAAGCCAATAAATTCTGTAAGGCCTTGATAATTTTGTGCTGGTAATGTTTTAAACTTGGTTTTAATAGATTTATAGGTTAGTTCTCTGAAACAAGCAACCATCAGTAGCTATATCAGTATTTTAAAAATGAAACATATAAATATTTTGATTTATTACAATATTAGAAAAAAGTACATACATTTTGGAACTTAGATGAATAGACACCCATTAACTGGACAAATGAAACATGGATATTTGAATTGCCTTAATTCCAATGTTAGAAATTTAAATTTGGATTAGAAGAGTAACAAAATAAAAAAATTATACTTATAAATAATTATTAGATTTCTCAACTTTAGATATTTGGAAGAATTAGCAGAAGCATATGCCTGATTCTAGGTAGGAGCATTAAATGGGAGAGAGGTTTTCCTGAGTGTGTTATAAGAGAACACTATGATGGTTCAAATCAGAAAACTTGGTTCCTGTTATTTGCTATAAAAGTTTATACCTCTGAAGTAACAGTGACTGCAGTATTTTGAAAAACGAATGTAATGGTATTCCTTTACATAGTGATCTTGTTTACTTACTGGTGGAAAATACATTTTTTGTGGATACCACACAGGTAGACTGTTCCGTTAGGATTTGAAGTGAAGCTCATTGGATTCCAGGATTTTATGAAGACTGTTGATAATTGAACTAGACTCTAGAACTAAGTTTCCTATGTGACCCCTTCTTCTTTCACTGTATTGGCAGATACTGCCCCGGTGGACCTGATTCAGATTTTGAATATTCAACCCAGTCCTACACTGGATATGAGGTAAAGCAATTTGAAGTTTTCCCAATGAAGTGTTACATCATATTTTACCCAGAGTGTGGCTTAACAAGTCCTAGCCTTCTAAAAAGTTTTAGCTTTCTTTTCTGACTATCAAAGCCGTTGATTCACCAAATCGTTGCTCTGTGTTTCCTGTGCCATGTGTTGTTCCAGTCACTGACGTCAGCACTTACACTGATAAATTCCAACCACGGTCCTAAGTGCTTTACTGTGTTAAACCTTACAGCAGTATTTGGACATAAATGCTGTGGCTGCCCCACTTTTACAGGTGAGGACGCTGGGGCATAGAAGGCTTAAACAGCTGGCGTAGAGACACTGCCAGCACATGGCAGCTCTGTACTCTTATCGCTGTGTCTGCTGCCTCTTCAGCAGCAAAAAGTGGAATCTCCATTCTAACAATGGAAGATAAGCAATAAGCAATCAAGAACGTCAGGTGCTAACAGGCTGATTAGAGAAGTGAAATTGAGTGAGGCCAGTGGCACTGTGAGGGTGAGGAAGGGATTCTCTGGGGAGGCCTGACAGACCATCAGGAAGGTGCATTCAAAGCCCAGAGAACGGCCACAGAAAGGGCCAAGGTGGGATGGTGGGGGTGTCCTGGAGCACGGGAAGCAGGGGAGACCGTGAGGCTGCAGAACTATGGTTCATATTTCAGGATTTTCTATCTCCTAGCCTTCTTTTGTACTCCTCCTTACAGTGGACATTTAGGGTTACCTCTTTGCTCTGCATCCTTCAGTAGTATTTTACGCATCTAAAAGCATATACATATTCTTTACCCTGCCTTTTTTCATATAAAGTAGTGTATGAAAGCAGTATTCTGCACCTTGCTTTTCCACTTTACAGCCTATCTCAGAGAACATTGTACACCAGCGCATCGTTTCACAGTTGTAGAGTATTCCATTGAAAGAGAGTAGCATCAAGGCTCTTTGCTAAGTCATCACAAACTGTGTGTACTGAAGAACCTCGTTCATGGGTCGTTTTGCCACATAAATCTCTTTGAGTTTGTGTGCACACCTGTGTGAGTAGGAGAGCATTTTGGAGGCCCAGGGGATTTCATAAGCATTTACGCGAGAGGCAGATGAGGTCCCAGGAGAAACCTTGCTGTTGAGGCCCTGCTGGCCGTGGGGGTGGGACTCCCCAGATGTTACACAGGGCAGCGTTTTCAACCCTGACGAGACCGAGAACGGAAGATGGGCTGCAAGACAGGTTGTTAGTATGCAAAACCAGAGAGAATTTTATTATTTAATACATCTTTTCAGAACTACTTTTTAAATTGATGACCGTTAACAATATTTTTTTCTTTTTTTCTTAGCCAACCTCCATGCGAGCTATTCGGGCTAGATACGACCCTTACCTGCAGACAAGACACCGGATAGAACAGGTAAATTTTGAAAAAGCATTTTTTAAATTTTTTGTATTATTAGTACATATTGATTTTACAAAATAGCGTGTTTCACTATGGTATTTTCTTACATGCATATAACGTATTTTGATTATATCCATCCCCTTATTGCCCTCCCTTGAATCCCTGAAGTAATATGCTTTCAATTAAATTTTTACACTTAATAAGAAGGTATGTTGCTTCATTATAAAATAAAAGCTAAGAATAGAAATATCTCCTTTCTGAGTTGTTCGTACTTGTCCAAGGGAGGGAGGATATTTTGCAGTGTCTGGCATGGTCAAAAATACTACTATTTTTTTTTTTTTGGTACTGGGGTTCGAACTTGGGTCCTTGCACTTGCCCAGCAGGCGGTGAAACCACTGAGGTAAATCCCCGGCCCAAAAATACTACTTTCTTTGGAGACTGTATTGTTTCTTTAAAGGTTTATTCTGTAGAAAGTCACATGGTATGAAATCTATGGAATGAAAGTGTGTGAAAGTTCTTGGACGATAGTGAGTGGGTTGAATTTTAGATTCCGTGAGCTGGGCCAAGAAGTAGTGTGACAGGTTTACAGGTAGGAATTGAGGAACCTCGGAGGCTTATGGGATTGTTCTATATCATGACTTTGGTGGTGGTTGCATTATTTAACTAAACATTTACCAAAACTCGCCCATTATCCATTTAAAGTTAATGGATTTTATTGCATATAAATTAGATCTCTACTTAGCTAATTAAAAACAGGTACTGTGTGACCTTGTGCTATTCTAGAAATCTAAACATGAATACAGATTTTCTTTACTTACAACTCTATTTTAAACTTGTCCAATTTTTAAAATGTAAAACATCATTTGTAGTTGTTATAGTAACATATGTTAGGGCAAATATAAGGTCTAAAATAATAAGTGGTATATACCATACTCAATAAATTGCTTCAGGGTTTCTTTAACTATTAGTGAATACCATCTGGTTCTGATTTTCACTGTGCTGTCATCCAAGCATATATGGGACAAGATTATCAGCAATAGGAGAGGACCCCCATCTCGGGAGCCTACATATCTTGGAAAAGCATGTTCTAAACTGAGCTTGGCTTCAGTTTTGGTTGGTTTTTTTAAAGCTATAGTATTTAACTCATTGAAAATGCAGAACTGTGTTTCAACAGAGTGTGAAATGTTTATGTTTACTAAAAAGGAGCCTGAGCTTTGGAGATTTAGAAACTAAAATAGAGTGACAATTCTTTTCTAACTGTAAGTGCACCATAATCATTGAGTAACTTCCAAGACATAGGCAGATCTTCACCTCCTGAGTCCTGGTAAGATACTTTGAAAATGTTATCAGAGTGATTTTGATTTGTATTCCTTATAAACAACCATAGATATAGAAGTAGAATGTTCTTTTAGTGTTGAAGAATATATATATATGTGTGTGTATATATATATATATATATATACATACACACATATAATATGAGTTATTTGCCATGTTCAGAAAACAAGTATAAAAAGGTGCCCTTCTGCCTGTAATTAGCGTAGTCACCCCTACATAGTATAATAATTCTAGTTTATTATTTGGCAGTTTGCTTAACCTGGTTTCCTCAAGGCTAAGGATACAGCAAGAAATTTAAATACCTATTTTTAAAAATTACAATCTTGGCTTATTGTAGTCGACAGGATGAAAGATTTGTGCCATTATGTTGTCTAGTAGGGGAGACATAATATTTCATTTTTAATCAATCACTCACGTCCATGAGTTTTTTCCTCCGAGAAAGCAGGCTTGGGGGTCATCTGTGCCTGCAGTCTTCAATTGTAAACTGATTTCTTGATTTTTCTTTCTAATTTACTATTCTTTTTTCTTCCCTTTATGAAGCTCTGATTATGTTGTATACTCATGCATGCATAATTGTTTCATAATCTGAAATGTTTCCTTTTTGTCCCCAAGGCTTACCACAGACGCTGACATAAGATGTATGACCTATAAATACTTATCATATTGCATTTTGTATTATATTGTCTTTACTACTTTGTCGTGTATATTCCTTGTGTTTTAAAGTTTCTGTATAACTCCAAGTATTGAAGTCAACCTTTTCATTTATTTTTCATTTTCTCCTTTCCTTATTTAAGCCTTAATTTTTTCCTCTCAGGTTTTTTTTGTCCACAGAATTAGCTAAATATGTTTAATTGCTTTTCATCTTTAAACTATACTAATAAATTGTTGCAAAATAAAATAAGATATTTTGTAGTACCCAGTTACAACAGTTGCCTATAACTTCCTAATGCTGTTGAATTTATGTTTCTTTCAGTTAAAACAGCTTGGTCACAGTGTGGATAAAGTGGAGTTTATCGTGATGGGTGGAACTTTCATGGCCCTTCCGGAAGAATACAGAGATTATTTTATTCGAAATTTACATGATGCCTTATCAGGACATACATCCAACAATATTTATGAGGCAGTCAAGTAAGAAGTTATTCTTTATCACACTCTCCAAAGTTTTTGCCAGTTTATCCTTTTAGAAGTATGCTTCTAAGAAAGCTTCTGTTCTCTATTCCTGTATTCTACATCCACATTCTTATTTCTTGTACTCTCCCTTGTTTTGTGGGAAAGGATCATTTTCATTGAAATAATCCTTTTAAAAAATGAATGAATGAAAAGACCAGCCAGGCACAATAGGACATGCAATCCCAGCTACTCAGGAGGCTGAAACAGAAGGACTGAAAGTTTGAGGTCAGCCTTGGCAGCTTACTGACACCCTGGCTCAAAACAAAATACATATCCATTGACATAGTATTCTAAAATAGAGAAATTCACAAGATATGGTCTGTAAAAGGTCTTTTCAGACTTAAGTTGATCTGAACTACTATCCAAACTAGGACTAATTTTGATTGAGGTGGATACTCTGTCAGAAACATTTAGCCGCTATAAAATCAACAAAACAAGTGACTATTTTTAAAACCTAATTTATTAGTGACTGTGATAACTATTACATAATTTCTGTTTTTGAATGGGCTCTTAGTCTGTTTGGTGCTGCTATAACAAAATACCTGAGACTAGGTAGTTTATAATCACAGAAATTTATTATCTGATGCTTCTGGAAGTTGGGAAGTTCAATATCCAGGTGTTAGCATCTGGCAAGCACCTTCTTGTGTTACAGCAGGAGGGCAAGAAACACAAAAAGGGACCTAACTTACTCTCTTATAACAGTGTTATCCCACAGAGAGGGCTGAGTCCTCATGGCCTAACCACCTATCCAATGTCCTACCTCTTAATGCTGTTTCACTGGCAACTAAATTTCAACATGGGGTTTGGAGGGGGCAAACATTTGAACCATAGTGGATTCACTTACTCATTCTGAATTCTATTGGAAAAAACAGAAGTATGAATTCCTTTGATACTTTGTATGCCAGAGTTTAGCAGGAAGAATGCCAAGGTTTCATATAAAGTTCAATAATTTAAAAAGTGAAAGTATTAAAATAGATTTTTTGTTTTGAGAATACTTAGGAAGCTACTTGTTTGCTGTTGTTATTGTTTTATCAGATGTTATCTGTAGAGCCTGTTAGGTACTAGGCACTGTTTTAGGCTCTGGGAGCCACATGGTGAATAAGAGAAACATTGTTCTCGTCCTTATGGTGTTTTCATTTTGCTGTTCAGAGTAAGTGCTGCAGCAGCAACGGACTGCTGTGATGCACAGGACTGGACTAGAAAGAGTAGCCAGTCCGGCCTCAGCTGAGGGGATGAGATGAAGGCACCGAAGTGGGAAGCAGCTTGAGGAGCAGTAGTTGGATCAGGTGCTATGTGCTTAGTAAATGCCAAAGTCTTTGAACTTTAGAAGAGATCCCAGTGAACAAGAGGGAAAATGCCAGACTGTACATACTTGTGAGGAGATGCGGGTTTTTGTGAAATGCAGTAGGAAGGCAGATGGTTCCAAGAGGAGAGTGCCGTGTTTGGGTTAATGGGTAAGGTCATGACAGCTACTGTTGGCTAACGGTTTAGAGGGATGCAAGAGTAAAAGAGAGAGTGGATAGGACTATCGGCTACGTCAGAGGAAGGTGGTGGCGGAGGCAAAGGGGAAGAGCTTGGGGGTAAAGGAAGAAATCTAGCATGGCATGCAGGTTTGGGCTGAAGGCAGTGGGAAATGCTGAGATGGAAGAAGCTGAGAAAAGAGCAGGTTTAGGGGAGAGAACCAAGAGATTTTCTTTGGGTATGTTAGGTTTGAAATGCCTGTGATACATTCAAGTGGAGGTGTCCGGTAGGCTACAGTTACAGAAGCCTGGGCTGGCACTAGAAAATTGGGGGTGACCAGCTCATAGGTGCTATTTACAGCCATATAAATGAATGAGGTCGCCTAAGGGAAAGCCTCAGATCTCCAGGGTACACTAAGTGAAAGAGCACTGTGCAGAGCAGTTCTTACACTGTGATGTCATCAGTTATGTGTCCATGAACGTGAGAGAGAGAGAGAAGGGGCAGTAGAACTGTAGTCATCAGAGGCCTTAGAGGTGAGGAGGAAGGGACAGGGGAAACAGGAGAAAGGGGCACGTGTACATTTGCTTTGTAAGCAGTGCCAGGCATTGCGACAGGTGCCTGATTCATTTATACTCACAGTAAGTTTGAGTTAAGTATTCAGATTATCTCTATTTTACAGATGAAGAAGCTGAGTCAAAGAGAGAGGAAGTAACTTGTCCAAAGCTACAAACAGAGCTGCTGGCAGAGTGAGGCATAAACCCCAGGCAGGGTCTAGGGGTGTAACTCAGTGTAGAGTGTCTGCCTGGTACGCATGAGGCCCCAGGTTCAAGCTCCAGCACTGCAAACAAATAAAAATAAAGAAATAGACCCCAGGCTGCTTTGCTTTCCAAGCCTGACCTCTGCTGTAATGCTAAAAGCTACTAGGTGTAACAATTGTGCCATGTGTACTGTATATGTGTATGTATATGTGTGTGTGTGTGTGTGTGTGTGTGTCCATGTCCATGTACACCCATGTGTACATCATCAGAGTTTGCAAGTATCAATAGGAATGTGGCCTGTAATTGCCACCACCTTCAGGCTTGTCTGTGGCTTCTCATTTATAAGAAAAAGGGGAACATTATAGGGCTGATTATAAGGTTCTCAGACTGTACCCCTCTCAGAGATTCTGTGTGGTGATGGTAGGACCTGATTTTGAGTGGAGAGAGTGTGGCTTTATTACCCTGAAATCAAAGCAGTTCTTAGTACATAGTAGGCTTAAGTAACTGTGTGACTAGATTTTGAATGAGTGATTAATCTGCAGATCAAATATTGACAACTACTGATGTTGGTAGGATTGCCTTTTGAAATTGGGGATAGGGACATCTTTGTGTGCCATCCCTATTAGTCTCTTGTGAGTTTGTAAAACATGAAAAGAACAGAGGGGCTTTTTCATAAATTTAAATAAGCACTAAGGGTAGCTTGAGGGGCCTGTGTAGTCGACTGCTGGGCGAGTATGCACGGTGATTGACTCCAGGTATGTGACAGGTGAATTCTGTGTCTCTGAATCCAGACTTTTTGCAGTGTGATCTGCCCCCACGGGGGCTTCAGTGCAGGATGAAATGGGAACTATTTTTGCCACACATTCAAAACTTTGATCATTCATGAGTGTGAGTCATGCTTAGTAAAATGCTGAAGTCTTCAAAGTTTAGAGGAATAATGACACCATCCAGCTCATTCCTCTTGATACTGAAAAATCACATGACAGCTTTGATAAAATGCAATTGAGGAAACAGACTTAATTAGTTCAAAGCCACAAGACTTTGGAATGGCAGCAGTGCCTCAGAGGGTCACTGCTGAGATTCAGTCAACTCGGAAACTGCCCTAGCAGAGTGACTGTCCCAAGCTTATGTGTTTATGTACTCCTCTCTCAGTGCAGGTTTCTTGTGCCGAGACCTTGCCTGTTAAGTGGAATTGAGCTAAAAGTATCTTAGATATGTGCTGCCCGCATACACCAGCTTCCATACAGCAGTTGTCCCAGCCCAGGCCTATATGATGAGTATCTAGCACTTAGCTAGCTTGCCATTGTCATCAGTTGAAACTAACAAAATTGCTTCATTCTTGATGTGAAGCTTTGTGGAGAAATGTTGTTCTAGTGCTGTTAACGCGAGTGAACTTCACATCACATGTCACGATGTGTTTATCCAAAAAGCCCTGGGGAGAAGAAAGCCTCTTTCAGTAATGGAGGAGGCAAAGCCACTGTTGTTTTGTTTCTATTCTTGAATTTACCTCAAGAGGGCAACAAGCACTTTACTTTTCAGATAAAAATTTATATATGATTTGAGTCTTCACTGCAACAAATCTTGTGAATGGCTCTTGGGAAATAATAAAAGTGCAATCCGGGATCCATAAAACCATCCTTAATGCTGCCTTGAGCCCTGCCAGCCCACACTCTATGTTTTGCCCTGTTCTCCTACTCGCTATATTTTTATGAGACAATGTGAAAAAAGCCAGCTTGTGAACTCTTGTTAATTGTTGGGGTGAATTTTTTTTGCTACCACCTCTCTGTACCAGAGCTGGTATTTGCTTTTGGGGGAACATGTTAATTGAACAAGTAGTCTGACTTGAAGTAGAGAACTAGACACAGAAAATTATTTTCAATTGTTAGCATCATTATGAAATAAGGAGCAGTCCAAGACAACTGTGTTTTTGAGACATTGCATCCTTCTCAAGATTTTTGGATTCGACCTTGCTGTTCTCTGTATTAAGTTGTGCAGAAAGTGTGTGAAAACTGGCTGATTTTCCCACCATGGCCGGTCTCCCTCTGATGTAAAGTGATGAAATTCAGGTTTATTTTGCTACTAATAATTAGATGTTTGTGCTTGCTAACTATACAGGTATAAGCAACTTTCATTAGCTTTAAAGGGTGTTTTTAAAGATTACTTTTAAACTAGGTTGAAAATTATATACTGAGGCAGGCGAGTTGACAGTGTTTAAGGGTAAAAGTCTTTGTTCAAACTGGGATCAGGCTTCTCCATTAGCTCATGCGCCCCTGCCCTGTTTTCATGCACCTATCCTGCTAAAGCTTTGCCTCTTACTCACAAGATCAGGAATTACGGTGAAGAAAAACTCCACCAAGGTGAGCCTGGTTATCTGTGGCCAGTTAGTGGCAGGCAGCACATAATATCCCTGCAGGTGGGGAACTGGAAAGCTGAGTAAACAGAGATCCGTTCAAGGACAAAGCAGGTGTGGTCTCTGGGCAGGCGCGCTACATTGAGCACAGCGCTAATCGTTATGATCAGCTCGTCTCCGGAGAGTGACGATTACTGGGGACTGTCATCCCTAAGAATCATAGCTCTGGAGATGACGAGGCCTGACAGTGGGGTCTGAGTCACCCATTCACAGGGATGCAAATGTTGCTAAATAACTCAGAACAACCTTTTAAAGGAGTTTTATTACTTTTTAATCAGCTCTGCCCAGAAGCAGGTTCACATTCACTCTTTAATGCTCCTTGGCTGTTTTCACAAGATCCAATTTAAAAAGGGTAGTTGCCCATCAAGAAGTGGGTGAGTCACACTTTCTCCCTTGGAATTTTTAATTCATTTCCGTTCCTTCTTTTTCCCCTCACCAGTGCCTTTAAGTCCTCCAACTTCATCCTTATGTGTCTTGGGAAAGCTACAGTGCTGGCTAATGCTGGGTATGCAGATTTATGAGGGAAGCAAAGCGACCTAGAAGGCTTGAAAGTGACTGCGTCTTGCCTTGCTGCTGGGCCTTAGAACCTCGGGCCTCAGAACCTCCTGAATGTCTGGGCTTTGAATCTGGTACTCCCTACTCCTCACTTTATATGTTGACCGCTTTACTTACCTTGATTTTCATAAATGGTCCTTAGCCATGGCTAAGCAACTTCAGATACAGCCCTGGCTATCTTAAAGGAGATGAAGCTAGTTTTTCTTCCAGCATTTTATTTGAAACAAAAATTGAAAGAATTTCCCAGTGAGCATCCACAGAATCTGTCACCTAGATTCTGCAGTACCTACTTTATCACGTCTGTCCATTTCACTATCCATTCATCAGTCTTGTGGGTGTGTGTGGGTGTGTGTGTGTGTGTGTGTGTGTGTACATTTCATAGAAAGTTGCATGCTTTAGTATACTTCTTTCCAGATATGTACCTTTTCCTGTATTACCTGGGTTCATTGTTTGGTGTTTTTCTTTCGAAGTAAATTTACATATAGTGAAATATATGGATCTTAATTACATCAGTTTCGACAAATGTATATACCTATGCAGCAAAGCCCTATTAAGAGATAGAACATAATTATCCCAGAAAGTTGCCTTATGCCCTTCTCAAGAAATGCTCACTTGTACCTTCCAGGGGCAGCTGTTCTGATATTTTCCTTACCCATTTCCTCATCTATTTCATAGGTGGATTTTGCCTATTCCAGAACTTCATATAGTTGAAACCATCTAGCATGTAGTATTTTGTGTAAGTCTTCTTTTACTGAGCATAGTATTTTGAGATTCATCAATGTTATTAGGAGTTCAGTACTTGCTACCTTTTCAGTGACAAGTAGTATTCCATCATATGCATCAACCAGTTTGTTAATGGACCCTTGGGCTATTTCCAATTTGTGACTATGTGTAAAACTTCACAGAACATTCTTAAACATGTCTTTTGAATATACGTATTTAATTTCTCAGGGTAGTAACTAGAATTGCTAGGTTTGCTTAGTTTTATAAGAAACTGTCAGCCATTTTTCCAAATGGTTGTACGATTTGTACTCCCACCAATAGTGGCTGAGCACTTGATTGTTCTGTATCCTCAAAAACAAATGATGTCACCAATCCTTTTGGTTTTTGTGTGTGTGCACTTGCGCCGGGGCCTCACATATGCTACACAAATGCTCTGCCACTAAACTGTACCCCTTCTCCAGAAATCCTCACCTGCGCCTTCCAGAGGCAGCCGTTCTGATTTTACCAGTACCCAATGCTGGTGCTACACAGTGTTGATTACTATAGCTTCTTACTGCGTCTTGAAGTCGAGCAATGTGAATCTTCATCTTTGTAATTGCTTTTCAGGATTGTTTTAGATAGTCTAAGTCCTCTGTATTTCTTTGTGAAATTTAGAATCAGCTGGCTAATTTCTATTTAAAAAGTGTGATGGAGATTTGAGAAAACTGACAATTTATTGTCTTCCAGTTCATGAATATAGTCTATCTCATTTATTTATGTCTTCTTTAATTTCTGTTAGCAGTGCTCAGTGTAGAGATTTTGTAAGCCTTCTGTAAATTTTTTTTCCAAAATATTTTTGTAGATGCTACAGAATTGTACTTTAGGTTGTTGGCAGCGTTATGTGTGCAGTTGATTTTTGTATGTTTACTTCATATCATAAGACCTTACTAAACTCACATCCTGACTTGAATTTCCTTAGTGCTGTGTCCTTGGATAAGCTGTTTGTTCTCTTTGAACATCAGTGTCTTCATCTGCAGAGGGGATGATAGAACTCACAGAGCTGGTGAGAGGTCAGCATGCCGAGAGAGCCCATGGCCCAGTACTTGGCCCGGGGTGGCCTCATCAGAGTGACTCTCTGTCCTTTCAGCTCACCAGCCCCTGTGCAAGTGATCAGCATTAGGACCATTAACTCTCTAGCTGAAGTCTAAAGTGGAGCTCACTTCTCTGATACCTGCTTTTTGTAGATGACAAAAATGTTTTCTGATTTTATAAATTATAACTAAGAGTAATGGGCTTGGTGGAAAGACTTCTGTATGAGTAGGAGACATTTCATCTAAATTATTCCTATGATCATTACACATATTCTCCCTCCCCTTTTTTTCCTCTTATTTAAAATGACTCTGAAACACAGAGTGGGAAATAAATAATGCAGATGGTTTTCACTGATGTGAAAAATGGTTGCTAGGAATTGAAGAATAGGTTTTCACAGTTGAAATCACTGTTTTCCTGAAGATTATACTTGCACACTGCATGAGAATAATGAGGATAATGATAATAACATTACGATCTGCTAGTTCAGTCACGTGGGTCCTGTGAGGTGCAGGTACCGCTATTATCGTCATTTTGCAGATAAGGAATCCAAAGCCCAGAGAGGCTAATAGCATTGGCATTTGCATAGTTAGGAAGTAGCACAGCCAGGATTTGAACTTCGTCAGCCTCCATAGCCTGCTCATAACCACTGCCCCATCCTGGGCGGACTAAGGGAAGGCAGTCGTTTGAGTGGAAGAAAATAACCAAGACTATAGCAGATCTGTGACTGTCAATGTGCTTGACAGGTATTCTGAGAGAAGCCTCACAAAGTGTGTTGGAATTACCATCGAGACCAGGCCAGATTATTGCATGAAGCGACACTTAAGTGACATGTTGACCTATGGCTGCACGAGGCTGGAGATCGGAGTGCAGAGTGTGTACGAAGATGTGGCCAGAGACACCAACAGGTGAGAGGGGAGCAAAAGATCTTGCTCAAGTTGTCCTATCCCTCTCCTCCCCAGTGTTCCCACATTCATGCACGTTCTTCCAACTGGTCTCACATGGAGGAGTTTGAGATTCCTCCTTTCCGGAGTCTTTCCCTCTGGCCTGCTCTTCAGTCCATCCCCTCTTCCCTTCTTTTCAGTCCTTGCCTATGGGTCCTCTTCCAGTAGCCTGTAAACATCCACATCCTACTCCCCATCCTTGCCATAGACAGCTTTTCCCATGTAGGTGGCAGGAGGCTGTTGGGGTAATTTATACAGGAAATAGCGATATCCCATTAAGAAGTGAGTGGCAGTGTTTGGTGACTGATTAGAAACAAAAATAGAAAGTTTGGAGAGAGATAGGTTTCATTTTGGATATATTAAGTTTTAGTTATTAGCGGAACCAGGATGAGTACCAGTGGAAGAAGGTTGCTTTAGAGGAGAGCTAGCTGGTGATCAAAATGCTCTATACCTGCACTGTCCAATGTAGTACAACTGAGAAACTGAATGTTACCTTTTATTCCACTTAAGTAATTTGAAAACCACACATACCTAGCAGCTACCATATGATACAGTGTAACTTTGAAGGGTTGGCTATTTGGGCATGGAATTCAGAAGACAGGCCGAGCCCCGTCATAGAAGCTTGGGAGTCCTCAGCCAAGAGAGATTAGAAATTGGAGCCATGGGAAGGTCCAGAGGGAGTATGGTAGAACCCATGATTTCTAGGATCTTCCTGTGGTAAATGGGAATGGCCTGGTGGAGGAAGGAAGGGGTCGACACCAGGCTCCCCTCTTCAGTGCTCCAAACTGTTGGTGAGGCTTGCTTCCTACTTGGCTGTGGTGCTACAGTGAGGATTTACCCATGTGGCCCTTACCGATCCTGCCTTCTTATGAAAGCATTCTTTCTTTCCAATTTTTCTTAGTTTAAGGACCCTCCGGTGAAATCTATTTTTGTGTTTTGGGGTTCACTCTTCCTCTCTCTCCCAGTAGTTTCGCAAGATGTTTAATGGAAAGGGTAAAACAGGCTGCAGCTTCTGCATAGTTTTGAGCTCATTGTTCTTGTTTTAACACAGATATGTACATTAGTGAGCTTGTTTTGACTGATGATACTGACCCAAATAACTGCAATACACATTAATTCTTAGCACCCTGTCATTTACTTCAGGACTATGCATAGGCACAGAAGGGGAGTTCCGAGACATATTTCCGAAGCAAGATGACTTCTTTCCAGCCCGCTTCAGAGGTTTCGCTTCCCCAGCTGTACATTTCTTGGCCTCACAGATGGTCTTACTCTGCCCCTGTGTTAACTCTGTTGTCCATTTGTTTGCATAACAGTAGTGAATTTTCTTTCCTCAGGGGCCACACTGTCAAGGCAGTATGTGAGTCATTCCACCTGGCCAAAGATTCTGGTTTCAAAGTTGTGGCCCATATGATGCCTGATCTGCCAAACGTGGGACTAGAACGAGACATTGAGCAGTTTATAGTAAGTGTCACCTACACCAGGCTGGTGTAAAATGCCTCTGTGTGCTGCGTAGAACCTCTGTGGTTTGATTGCTTGTCAGCCATTGATTTTCTCCATTATTGAAGCAATGCATCCTCATTATGGAACATTAGAAACGCAGTAAAGAGAAGTCACCCACAGCCTTAATGTCACACAAAACTCCTTTAATACATTCTTTCCAGACTTTTTCCTGCTTTGGATTTTGGGGGGATGAGATTGTTTATGAACATACAACATAGTCACGCATACATGCCCACATACATATGGGATGGGTAATTCTTTTAGTAGCTTTTTTTACTTAACATTACAGTAAGCATTTGTCCATGTTGCAGCCTGAGCCTGTTAAGATGTTAACATATTTTAACGTCTGTGATTTAATCTGGCGTACTTTGCTTTACTGGTTCCACATTTTTTTCCAAATTTGAACTCTGGCCCCACCACCTAGTAGCAAACTGTTTCACTGCTTCTTTCCTTGATTTCTTCACCTCTTCAGTGAGGCCAGTACAGTATCCAGCAGTGTGGAAACAACTGAGGTGCCACACGCGACACCCAGAAAGATGCCTGGCACACAGGGCTCAGTACAGAGCGGCAGCTGCTAGTGTGTCCTGTCCGGCCAGAGGTCCTCTTGGCTGCCCCTGGGTGTCTTTCAGAGCTGCTGTTCTTCACTCCCATGTGACACAGTTAGCATCTCACCATTCACCACTGCAGCCTTGCTTCCTTTGGGTGGTTTTGAAAAGTTCCTGTCCTATCCTATCTCTTCACTTGGCCCCATAGTCTGCTGTGGGTGTGAGAGAAGTTGGCCCAGGGTTAGACTGCACCATGGCTAATCCCTGCCCAACAGAGAAGTAACTTTCCGTTCTCTACTCACAGGAGTTTTTTGAGAACCCTGCTTTTCGTCCTGATGGTATGAAACTCTACCCTACCCTGGTGATTCGTGGCACAGGGCTGTATGAGCTTTGGAAATCAGGACGATATAAGAGTTATTCTCCTAGTGATCTGATCGAACTGGTGGCTCGGATTCTAGCCCTTGTTCCTCCATGGACTCGAGTGTACCGAGTGCAGAGGTAGTGTGTTGTCTTATATTCCCCAAATAATTGGTGACTAGTCTGTTTAATAGTTCTAATGGGAATGGTCTGATTTTACTGAACATTTTGAATTGTTTTATTAAACATAGAATATCTGGAATTCTACCTGTCAATACAGAGGGATGGAAACCAAAGGACAGCATGTCCAAGCGACTTTACCAGCAGCATATTTATTCACTCATCTGTTCATGAGCCCAGAGCTGGAGGCATGATGGCAAGCATGCATGAAACCTGCTTCTGGGGGGCTTCTGGCCCGGATCAGGGTTTCCTCCGGTGGGGCTCCTGCAGTCTAGGTCCAGTAAAGGGACTGAGAGGAGCTCGTAGAGCAATGTGTCTTATCCGGGTTCTGGAGCCTCCAGAAGAAAAAGAAAGGGTAGCAGGGTCATTTGTATACATACTCATGTACATGTGGAAAGTGAGAGACATATTCCTGGTGGCATGGAAAATAATCTGTTCCCTTCCTAGGAGAGGGAAAATAAGATCACATTTGCAGCCGCACACCTTTTTAAATGTAATTGAATTATTTTACTGGAAAGATAACATTGAAGAAATATTTTAGAAGCCATAAGATTACCTGCATAACTCCAGTCGTAACAAAGCCCTTCCTGTGCTTGCCAGTCATTAAGGTACATTCTCACTACCCTGCCAAAAAAAGGCCTGCACTATCATATTATAATTGCAAGGCACGAAGCTGACCAGTAAAAGCATGTACAATCAGTTGCTGTTGCTGAGCACAAAAATGCGTTTCTGATCATACAAAGCAGTGAATACTGAACATAAGCAGAATTACCAGCTACTTAAGGAGAATTGTCAAAAATATAAAATAACGTATTTACCTAAAGATCAAAAGACATTGAGACCATACTTCTGCCACAGCACACTAACTTCGCAGAATCTGGAAACCTGAGGCCTAAGTCGAGGATCTAAGTTACTTGTATGATCTCTGTTTTTTAAAATATAGCAAGAAATACTCAGGTGACACTGAATAGGAGAGTAGTTAGCTGTTAAAATCATTTGCATCCTCCTTTTTCAACCCTTCTGGAGTAATTCAGCCAGAAGACATTAGGGGGTGCTGAGCAAGGTAGGCATCCACACAGGGAGGTGGGAGCTGCAGCCCACGCAGGGTGAGAAGTGGCGTGTGTGGGGGAGGTGGCAGCGTGGTGCAGGCTGTTGAAGCCTGAATGTGGCGCCCAAAGTGTTGGTTCCTGCGGGGAGCTGATTGGTACAGATGTCAGAGTGGAGCAGCGTGTGGAGGAGCAAGGAGAGCAGAGAAGAGGGGACAGCAGCAAAAGATTGGTCACTTACAGGAGTTGAGCTAATCAGTAGATATATCAGGGATAATGGGGGCTAGGTTTTTTAGTCTGAGAAAGCAATTGCAGATGTGAAAAAGCAAAGAATGAAGTGAGTGGTCTGGTGTTTTCGAATAGAAGATACTGGTGTTTTCCACATACAGTTAAATACATAAATATATGTAAATATAGTGAGCAATAATGAATCTAATGTATGTGGTGAGCAGTATTTTATAGACCTGACTGCACTTGATACTGTACTCACTTCTTGGTTGCTAAATGCCTGCCTTCACTAAAAGGAACCAGGGCTCCTTAGAGAAATGACTGATTTAAGGCCTGGAGCCCAGAAAGCACAAGATGAACCTGGAACCTTTTGTGCAAAAAGTGAGGAAGTATTCAAAGAAGAATGAGGAAGCCAGCTGAAAGGGCTATCATTGGCCAAATCCGGGGCAGTTTGAGCATCAAAATTAATATTGGTGTTAACAGATTATAACCAACTAAATAAAGTAGGAACCCATGATAAACATAATTAGATCAATGCTCAAAAACATATCAACAGTCTTGTGATGTGCAGATTCAGTGTTTGCAAATCTGCCTGGCTGATTAAAGGTATTGGGACTCAAAATCAATACTTCCAGCACTTCTGCCACAAGTCATTCAGACCTGAGATGAGCAGTGAAAAATCTGAGTTGCTCGGCACACACCTTCTCAGAGGGTCAGCAAGATGACCCTCTGCCTGCTTTTCGTAGCTCCCACACCATAACACGTGTCCCTTCTGCAGTCTAACGAGTGCTACATTTTTAAAACTTTTGAGCAGTTAGCTAGGGATTGACTCTTAAAATGGCCTTAAACACAGAGCTGAGATGCTGTTACATACTCCTAAGCACAGGGAAAGTCGTAATGTTCCTAGTGGAGAAACTACAGTGCTAGGTAAGCTTTGTCCGGACCTGAGCTGCAGGACTGTGGGCCCCGAGTTCTGTGTGGATAAATCAACAATACACTGTATATGAAACAGAAACGCAAATCAAACAAAGTTAGTATTGATGGCCAGAGGCTAATAGGAACTTAGCCCTATATTTTGTAGTTATGTGAGAAAGTGGCCTCATAGGAAGAACTGAAAGTATTCTGAGAGTGATGGTACTTTGTATGTGTGAATGTGTGTGTGTGTGGTACTGGGGATTGAACCCACACTGAAGTGTATCCCCAGCCCTCCCCCAATTTTTTAAATTCTGAGACAGAGTCTTGCTAAGTTGCCCGGGCTGCCCTTGCACTTGTGATCCATATGCCTTCGCCTCCTGAGTAGCTGGGATTACAGCCTTTTTTGTTGTTTTCAGTACTGGAAATTGAACCCGGAGCCTCATGCTTGTTAGACATATGCGGTACCACCAAGCTACATTCCCACCCCTTTTTATTGTTTATTTTCAGACACGGTCTTTTGAGCTTCAACTTGCAGTCCTCGTGCCTCAGCTTCCTGAGTAGTTTAGATTACAGGTGTGCATCACCATGCCCAGCCGGTGTTGACACATCTTAACATCTTTCACATTGTTCAGAAAAATCATTATTTGTACTTTTTCCTATGACTTTGAGATTGTTTCAGAAGATTTAAATTACTACAGCAGGGAATGGGAATGCAATAAACAGCACTCAATGCCAGAGACAAAGGACAAAGATCATTTGTGTTTAATGGACTTTGACCACCAGAGAAGAGCAAAGGCACTTCCCAGCAGCCAAATGCAGCTGTCACACACTAGACACCAGCTTCACGTCTGGAGAGCCACAGTCCCCCACCAAATTCTGTCCTTTGTTTTCAGCTTGAACTGTCTTACTGCTGTAATCAGTGAGTGAAAAGCAGCAGAGACGTGGCTGTCACGCTGAAAGCTTAATTTTATGGCCCTCATGAAATACCACCATGGGCCGTTGTCCTGACTGACACAGCTGAGAAAGGAAGGCCTTGGAGAAAGAAGGGCAGCAGATCTGCTTTTTACAGTGTCGGTGAGGGAGGCAGAGTGCAAGTGTGCGGAGGTGTAGCGTTTTGAAGTGATGCTCTGGTACGTCACAAATTTGTGGGTGAATTAAAACGTAAAGGAATGCTGTAAAACAAGAGGTAGTCCTGACGGCTCTTTAAAAGTGTGCACTGGGCAGCGTCCTTGGTGAGTCTGAGGGTAATGTCTTGTCTGAAGAGAGCGATGACTCAGTTCCTAGCACAGCAACCAGTCACCGCCTTTCCAGCCGGGATGTCAGGTTTTCAGCTTTGGCACTAATCATTCACTTAACTCTGAGGGCCATCATTTGCTAGACTCTTTAGTACAAAGACAAAAGTCTTTATGCTTTCTACGTTGTTTTTACATTTTTTGATGCTTTATTAAGTATTCAATAAAGTATTTGTTTTCTGGTAAGCATGGGGAGAATTCCTGCAAATGTCATGTTATTTTTTGTTTTCCATAGTGTATCACTGAACTGTTACTATGGCTACCTGCATAAGAATTTGTATTTATTACATTTTCCGACTTGTTTTCTGCCTGATTTTATTTACATATTCTCTTTGTATATATGGTAGGCCCTCTATATCAGTGGGTTCCTCATCCGTGGGTTCATTCAACCTCGTATTGAAAATATTCAGAGAAAAACCTGTACTGAACATGTAGACATTTTGTTTCTTGTCATTACTCCCCAAGCAATACTGTAAAGCAGCTGTTTGCCTAGGATTCACTTATGTTAGGTGTTCCAGCCTCGGGAGACGAGTGAGGTATAGGGAGGACCACAGACACATTCCGCACCATTTGATACGAGGGATTTGAGCATCTGTAGATTTTGGTATCTGCAGGGGGTCCTGCGACCGTTCACTTGCAGACATGGGAGGGTGGCTGCACTACATAAAAAAAGTGACTCAAATTTAATTGATACTCTAACTTTTGGTTCTTAATAACCACTGAAACTTTAAATGCAGCTTGTGTAGTGCTGAGGTAGGACATCGTGCCTCATTTACTAGTCAGTATTTTATACATGTATTTCTGCCGATGTCCAGTGTTTACTGATCTCCATACATTACTTTTTAATAATATGAGCTTATGCTTTGTTTCCAGCAATTTGCAATATACTCCCAATGTCTAGAATTTGTTTTCTTCCTCATTTCTAGCAATACAGTGCAATTATATTTACATGAATAAAATGTTTTCTCTATAAAACTACTTTACACTTCAATATATGTGTTAATAATGATCTTACATTATTTTCCTAAAATTTTTGTGTAATTGGGATGCATCTTTACATAACAGCACATTTTATACACTGGAAATATTCTATTTGCATACCAATTCTTGTTTAAGACATAGGTTGTGAAGTAGCTGTGAAAAGAATGACCCATGGTAAAGGATTTAGGCATCTTTTTTGTTTTTTGGTTTCCATTATTATCATGTCTTAAATCCTTTCTGGAACAAGAGGAGTATTAATAAATGTTGCAGGGGGCCGGGGATTTACCGGTGGTTCTGCTGCCTGTCTCACAAGTGCAAGGACCTGAGTTTGATCCCCGGTACCGAAAAACCCTCCCCCCAAAAAACCAAAATAAATATTGCAGGTTTTCCTATATCTATTGATATGATTGAGCCATTAAACCAGCTTACCTATTTAGAGTACTGTTTTTAACACATCCTCTATAAAATTGGATCCTTATATTTTTTATTTTAATTAGGGGTATTAATTTGTATTTTCCTATTATTATCTAAGGTTAACTTTATTCCCTTGTAACTGATTATCAATTATATTTTTTGTACATCAGTTCTCTGTATCTAATTTGTCAGTCATGGAATTTGGATCATAAAAGTGGTGCTTTTTACGGTGATAGCCCCCGCAAAAAGTTTGTAAATGTTACCTCAGTTTGAATTCTCTCCTCTCACCTAAACAGATAGGAAACTAAGGAACCAGAAAATTATGGCTGTGTTCTAGTAAAATGGCATCATACTGTTTAAAAACCTTCTATTTCATGTAAAGATGTTTTAAAGTTTACATTCAGCTAGAAGTTGTTGTTTCTGAACTTCTAAAAAGAAACTTGAATCAAGAGAGAGGTGGTAAATTTTTGAAATAAAAGTGCTAAGGAAAATGTTAAATCAATAACTTAAATATTACACCCAAAGGCATACAAAAAGCTGTGTTTGTTTGGCAGTATGAAGTGGCCAAGAAACCTGATTCGGGAAAAGAGTGCCTTGGAGTTTTGACTCAGCATGTTTCTTCCAGCTTCCGGAGTCTTAAAGTTTGAGAGCAATTCTGAGAATACAGAAAACTAAGTGTAAGGTTAGACACCATAGGTCTTTCTGTTCTGTGCCATTAGAAATCTGCCTATTTCTATATAAGTCGACTCAGTGGCAGCTTCTTTCACTTCCATACTGCGGCCCAGCTGGACTGAACTGACAAGGCTTATGTGGAGAAAAAGACTTTAGGAAATGTTTTTTAGGCAGGCATCTGGAGGAACCAAGGAAGGGAAGATACTCAAGTGAGAACACTATTTTCACACTTGTTTGTTTGTTTACTATATACAGATTACTTGGTATTTTTGATTATTCTCCACACACTCCACCATATATAGACACTTTAAAACTATTTTATACTTTTTATTTTCATGACAGTTGAGTCAGCCGCATCTTCTTGGGTATTCTTATGAAGCAGCATCCTGACAGAAGATCCTGTATTCTACCCGGAAGGGTGCAGTCAGTGATTAAGTGTAAAATTCTGTCCAGGAAATGATGGAACCGCATTAAACTGCTGCTGCCCATGGGCTATTTGACAGCTGTCTGCCTTGATGTGATGTTTAAATCACTTGGAGGCTTGGAGTAGAAATACCAATTTGCAGCCAAAACATGCTTCTGAAAAAAGAGAAACTTCAGATAAAAACAGCTCTAGACATTGCTTTGAAAGGTTTTTGATGAGCAAATTGCAAATATCAGCACCTGTAAGCTTGAAATATTACCTATTAAAATAGAAAAGTGAATATTCTCATATGTAATCTCTCTTCCACCCAAGAAAGTGAAATTAGATTGGATGAAGTTGAAGCCCCTAAAAATAACTTTAACTCCTGCCTAGATGGCTGCAGCAAGTTCAGAAGATCAGTCATCTTGCCTGGGTTTTGAACTCCTGGGAGAGCGTAACATTGTCTGTTTATGCAGCCTGGACTGCTTTGTACAGTGCTTTGCCCTGGAAGCGGCTCGGTCTAGGTTACTTCCCCTCAGTTCCAGTGAAAGAGACTTCATCACTGAAATTGATGGCTGCCACATTTCTATTCCTTAATGTGAAAAACTTTCATCTGGTGGCATCCAGGCACGTCATTACCCAACACCATTAAAGCCACGTTTCTTTTCTGTAGTGACAGACATAAACTTAGGGACATTTGTGAACTGTCAGCATCCTTGTGCATCCCTGTGTTGCCAGGCCCTCTCTGGTCCTCAAGACCAGCTTCAGAGCAGGGGACCTGTTCCTCTCTTAGACCCTTGCACTTAGCTGTCACCATCTTGAACTTAATAATTTTTTAAAATAAGAAGCCACATGTTCTCATTTTGCACTGGGAAGCAAATTATGCAGCAACCTGTTGCTCATTCTTGCTGTCAGATAGTTCTGCCTGTTACCATTGTCTGATAAAACCTTCCTTGGTGAGTTTATGTCTCCTGAGACTTTAGGGTTTTTTATTTTTGTGGTGCTGAGGATCGAACCAGGATCTCCAGGTAAGTGCTCTACTACAGAGCTACATCCCCAGCCTGAGAGTCTTTTTTTTTGGTACCGGGGATCGAACTCGGGCCCTTGCGCTTGCACAGCAGGCAGCAAAACCACTGAGCTAAATCCCCAGCCCGGCCATGTCTTTTTAAAAGTGCTAGTTTGTTACTAAAATACTTATAGAGCCCCTGTTCCATTCCACTCCTGCTGCCTTTCCTTCAGCCTGTGGAGGCAGTGCCATGGAGTTGCTGGTAGCAGCATGCCTGGCACTGGGTACAGGGCAGAGTAAGGGAGGAAAGGCAGAGAGGGTTTGGAAGACTGGTTGCATTGAGCACATAAGTTAATTGATTTAGCAAATGGGTAAATATCCTAAAGCTCAAGCCACCTTTCTCACTGAAGGGATTTATATATACTGAAAGGTGGAAGGCTGAAAAGAACACTGAAGCATGGTTCATACTGGAATTAACAGTATGAACCTGCACATTTTTAAATTTACATGTAGAAACAGTTATGAATGTTTGTATATTACATGTAAATGCACACTATGGATGCATATACACGCATTTCTTAGTTGTGTATATTGACAGCATCTAGAGGCAGTGGCATAGTGCAGGCTCTATGGTGAAGGCCACCCACGGGCTGCGTCACTTTGAGTAGAGCAGGGGCAGGAGCGTGTACAGGAGCACTTCCATCACAAAGTGCACCAGGCTTGCTCCTTTCAACCAGAGCGCTACCATCCAAGGACATGCCCCCAGTGACCTCAGGGCCTCCCACTAGGCCCCACCTCCCAGCCCTACCATTCTGGGGACCAAGCTTCTAATCCCAATGGACCCTGGGAGCACACTCCAACTGCATGTAGCATTCTTTGGTTTTCTTTTGAATGCTCATAGGATCTATGGTGATGTCCCCATTCCATCTCTGATGTTAGTCATTTCTGCCCTCTCTTTTCCTTAGTCATCCTGGCTAGATGGTTTTGATTTTATTTCTCTTTTCAGAGGACAAGCTTTTGGTTTTGTTGATTGATTTCCCATTAGATTAAGATGAAAAAATTAGTTTTGATTCTTCACTTAGTTTGGATCAGTGTGCTTTTCTTTATGTAGATCTGAGTTTCTGACCTCTGTAATTTTCCTTCTTGCTAAAGAACTTTTAACATTTCTTGCAGAGCAGATGCGTTAGCAACAAATTCAACTTTTGTTTGTCTGAGAAAGTGTTTATTTCTCCCTTATCCTTTCGAAGGATGATTTCACAGGATAGAATTACAGGTTAGTGGATTCTTTTTTCTCAACTTTAAGTATCTCACTCCACTCTTCTTTTTTACATGATTTCGTTCTTTTTTTTTTTTTTTAACATGGTTCCTAAAGAGATGTTATATGTAATTCTTAATCTTTGTTCGTCTGTAGGTAAGGTATTTTCCTCCTCTGGCTTCTTGCAGAACATTTTCATTACCTTTGCTTTTCTACTGGTTGAAAATGATATGACTAAGTAGGTTTTGGGGACATTTATCCTGTTTGGTATTCTTTGAGCTTCTTGGATCTGTGGTCTTGCATCTGATATTAGATTGTAGAAATTCTCAGTCAAATATTTGTTTCAAATATTTCTCCTATTCTTTTCTCTTTTTTCCTCCTGTTATTCCCATTGCACGCAAGTTGAATCTCTTGTAGTTTTTGCACAGTCCTTTGGATATTCTGTTGTTGTTGCCACTGGTATTGTTTTCCATCTTTGTTCTTTTTGCTTTTCCAGTTTTGAGGTTTCCTTGATAATGTTCTCAGAGATTTTTTTTTTTTTTTCCGGATACCAGGGATCAAACTCAGAACCTTGCGCTTGCAAGGCAGGTGGCCGAACCACTGAGCTAAATCCCCGGCCCCTCAGAGGTTTTTTTTCTCAGCCATATCCATCTACTGATAAGCCTGTCAAGGGTATTCTTCGTTTTTGTGTTTTTGGATCTTTGTTTGTTTCCATCTTTCTACTTATATTCCTCTCTGTTCTTAAAATGCTATTTTCATGTGCCCTCAAGAAAATGTTAAGAAAATATGTGTTAGGGGCTGGGGATTTAGCTCAGTGGTTCCGGTGCCTGCCTTGCAAGCGCAAGGTCCCGAGTTCGATCCCCAGTACCAAAAAAGAAAAGAAAATATGTGTTAGGTAAGCTTATATGAGGCATGAGTTACAATGCTATGGCCACATGTCAAATAGGTGTCTTTGAACAGAAACACACTTAAAACAAGGTTATGTATTGATCAGTTGAAGAAAGTTATTTAGGTTTCATAGGAACCTAACTCTGTTCTCTAGGAGCAGTGTTTCAGTATTACCTAGCTCAGTATTCACAGCAACTGTTGCAATATTCACAGCAACTCCCATGAATAACAGATATTGAATTTTATTTTTCATGTAATGGTTGCCAGTTGATTTTATCAGATTAATTTCATACCATGTATAACAATGTTTGAAAATTTTAGTGAAATATATTTATATGTTCATATAAGTGATATATTGTTATATTTAATATATTTGTGAATTATTTAGAATATTTTAAAGTTAAAAAGGGTATTTACAAGACTTTACCTTTGACTTATATAGTATAAAACAGTAAAATTTGGGCCGGGGATTTAGCTCAGTGACGCTGCTGCCTGTCTTGCAAGCACAAGGTCCTGAGTTTGATCCCTGGTACCAAAAAAACCCAATAAAATTTATACAATATGTTCAGTTTTCTTGCTAAATAAACCATACTTTTTCCATTAATAGACTTTTGAGTTTCATCTGATTACTAACTTTACAGTAGATTTAATTTTAAGAAATTATAGTTCCAAAAATAGAAATTGATTTTTCTATAAACCGTAAGTAAACCACACTGTATTTACTAACTCTTAACTCTAATGACACTCTCACTTGTAATCCCCTGGTGTGTCTCCGTCTTTATAGTGCTTTTATGGAAACTACCAGCTTTCAGAGCCTGATAGACTTACGTGTAGCTCTTTATGCTAATTGATTGCTTTTTGATACTTCTGAGTGCAGAGTATCTTATTAGACTAGAATGGATGGATTAGATAACTATTTAACATATGAAGGAATGAGTGAAAAGAGAAGAAAAAGACTCAAGTTGGTGCAAAAGGAAAATGAGAAGGAAAGATAACTGGCATATTTTTCACATCTTCTGATCAACCAAATATTAGGCATAACAAATTGGAGATTTATTGTTTGAACAGAAAGTAGAAGTGCTGAACATGTTCTTTCTTTGGATTTTTTTTTCTTAGTGATACTCTAATGTATACTAATTGTTTTTTCTAGAGGTGGTGGTTGAAACCACTAAAATGGAACTCATAACTTCAGCTTTTGATTGAAGTCTTCTTGACACCCAGCACTTTATGCTATATTAATGCTAAGGGGTGAATTTTATCTCCTCTGGTCTTTAGGCAAGCTGTTATTGTTTTAGTGCAGAGTCACATCTAATCCAGATTTTTGAGAAGTGAAGAAAGAAAAATGTATTACTTGAGACTGGTTACTGGCTGTGCCCGGCATTTGAGTTTCCTGGTTCCTTTCATCCAGCAACTACCTGGAAGAGTGTTTGTAAGCTGTAAAGTTAGTGCATTGATAGAAATCACTGTGTCACCTCATTAAACAGATTGAACTTTATTAAACCATTTCATTTCATGTTTTATTTATTATAAATGTCTCTTCAGCCAGAAATTCTTAGTAATAGTTATTGGGCATTTGGGCTTTGGCTTTGTACTTTCAAATTTGATAAAATGATTTCTGTCAGGTGTTTCTCACCAAAACTCTGAGAAGTGGACAGAAATTTGTCTTGTAAGTTGGAAAACTGAGGCCTGGGGAAGCTCTGGACCTTCCTTCCTGGTTAGGCTCTTTGGCCTCAGCTTTCCTGTCTGCTTCATAGTCTTTTGGGATTTTTTTGCTTTCCACTTTTGTTTTAATATCCTTCCCTTAACTGCAATGGAGAATGAGTTGTGTTTTGCCACAGCTGTTGTCTTTCTTCTCCAGAGACATTCCTATGCCCTTAGTCAGCTCGGGAGTGGAGCATGGCAACCTGAGAGAGCTGGCATTTGCAAGAATGAAAGACCTTGGAATACAGGTATGGGTACATACAGTTGCCACACCATGCTGCTGAGAAAAAAGTCACCCTAGACAAAAATCTTTGGTACAGTGCCTCTTAAAAACTACTCTTACAGGTGCCGCTGCCTGGCTCGCAAGCGCAAGGTCCCAAGTTCGATCCTTGGTACCAAAAAAAACCCAACAAACCACTCTTAACAGTCAGATCAGAAAGTTTTCATATGTTAAGGGCATCCTGCAACATGCAGAAGCCGAAGGAAGTGGCAGCAAAGACTGACTCCTGTTTCTTTGCTTCTGCTTTCTCCTACCAACGAGCACAGCTTTGTCAGTGTAAAGATTGGTTTTTTTCTACCTGTGATTGAAAACTATGATTTCATAGTTTGCTATGATTGCCTACTATGCTGCTGTGATTGCCTACTATGTGTTCAACTCCTTTTTCAAAACACTTTTTCTTTTGAAGTAGTGGGTATTTGGTTCTTGATCAAATATAATATAAATTATAGAAGAATAAGAAATTATAGAATTTAGAATTATAAAGTATAGAATCAGAAGTTATAGAAGAATAAGATGATTCCTCAAAAGAAATTGGGATCATTTGAACAGATAAGGATGATGTGCCGGAAATCATTATCAGACAATATTTTCGCCCCATATAGACCTGGCTGCCTCACCACAACCCACCCCCGTGCTTATTCAAGCCACTTACTTGCTTTTTGAATATTTACTCGGCACCTCCTCTCTGGTGGCCTTGAGTTTAAAGTCTCCATAAGTGATTCTTCAGTCTGTCAAGTGGTAGTGAGGTTTGAGACTCAGTGCCCTGGAACTTCTTCAAGCTGCTGGAGACATAACCAGGAGTGGTGTCCAGCTGGGGCGCCATTTAGGGGCTCTGCCTTCAGAGATTGGGGTTCAGTTGGTTGGGCGGGGCTGGAGCAGCTGTCAGACTCTGGACATGGTTCTCGTGCACAATTAACCCAGACTGTGCTGTGGAAGACATTGCTCCAAGGACTTCGTACTGTTTGTGGACTACCTGGGCGTCTTATACTCTCACTCAAGTTACTACGAAGAAACTTTAGAACAGTGTCCAAAATGAGGTTCATAAATATTATTGGCCTACTTTACGAAAAAGAAAAACCAAGATGAATAATATGAAGTTCTAGAAAAGAAGAAGATCCATTTAGAGTAATTAACAGCACCGAATGAAATTGTGTGGTGTTCTCCATCCCCTCAGTCCCCGCCTTGCCTGTTACTGACAGTCTCCCTCCCTGAGCCTGCCCCCTCGTAAATCTGGCCTCTGTTAAGTGGACTGGGATTGAGTCCAAAGACTTGCGTTCAGTCATAGCCAAGAGAGGTCTCATTCCCATAGGCAGCATCTTCACCAGAAGGGAAATGTATACCATCTCTCCCATTAAAATATCATGCTCCCCCCCCAAAAAAATATAAAGAAGCAGCAAGTGAGTGTTGAGAGCGTGTAACAGATACATCGACATGCAAACTACTGTATAGGACTGTCGTAGTGAAAAGACAGCATCCACATTTACTAGATCAGCAGGTACAGAGCTGGATGACCCTTGTTTGCTATGTAATCTACACCAGCAAAGTATTGTCTTATTCTGGTTCCTGAGGTATGGAAATAGCTTTCATTGTTTTGTTTTGTTTTGTTGTAGACTTGAATAATAAGCTCTTATTTTCTTCATGGAATTCCATACATATATAACATCCTTCATGAATATGTTATTAGAAAAGTAGCTTTCATGATGCCAAATTTCCTACAGTGATATTTTCTCTACAGTGGAAAATATTAGGATCCTGAAAACAATGTTATACTTCATTATACATATAGGAAAAAATATACCATAAGACATGTAATTGAATAAGATGATTTTATATGTCAGGAATTTGCTTTTTACTCTTCTGCATACACAGTTTGGGATTATACTTTCAGGTAGTTATATCCACTGGAAAAAATTATTTCTGACTTTGACTTATGTCTTACCCCCAAGGTTATATTACATGTTGGTCTCTTTTGAATTCTAAATTTATTTTAAAAGCAAAGAAGTACAACTTCATAAACTTCCATTCCAGTTTCCCCATCACCAGATTTATTAAAGATGGGTTCCTTTTTAAAATTCGATTATTTTATGTCAATGCAAGTTATGTCCAAACTTTATTTTGAGCCCAGGGTTTAATTTCATAAAAAGAGTTTTAAATAAACATTGTATTAGTTACCAATTTAATTGCCCCCCCAACTTTTTTTTTTTTAATGACAGTGTCGGGATGTAAGAACCAGAGAGGTTGGAATCCAAGAAATTCATCACAAAGTACGGCCATACCAGGTTAGTTTCTTTTAGATCTTTGCCAAGGCTGGATCTCCTTGGCTTCTTGGTTGAATAACTCAGAGCAGAGAGCAATTGAAGGTTAGAGACAGATGTCAAGTCAGGAAAGCTAAATGGGAGGATCGCTGAATTGTGGCAGAGGCAGGTTATGAACTGAATCTGTCCCTCATTCTAGATCAGCACTGTCCATCACTTTCTGCGGGTGAGAAATGTTCTGGATCTGAGCTGTCTCGTAAGTAGCCACTCCTTGCATGGGACCATCAGGCCCTTGGAATATGGCTACTACAAATAAAGAACTAAGGGTTTAATTTTATCCCTCTCTAACTAACTCAAGTGTGGATCACCACTTGCTAGTGGCTACCCTCAGGTAGAGCTTACTGCGTGACTCTTTGTGTATAACTGTCAAGGTATTGCCTTTTGGTGCTAGTCACGTGAATAGATGGCATTATCAGCAGGGGATCCACAATGCCCTGAAGTCTTCACTGTTATGTATTGAATTAACTTCCTTCCTCCACATCTATAGTGTCTAGCTGTGTACAGGATTCTCTGGGGTGTAACTCTGGTGGACCCCTGTTTGAGAAAAGCTGAAATATGTATGATCTCTGAATTGATGTTTCTGTTCTTATTTAATTGACATTTTATACATTTTGGATCTGTTGAGGGAAAAATTAGACCCAACCCAGTTAATCATTTTGTCAGATTCGTACGCAATCCAGTTATTTAGCAAACATTAAGTTGAGAAGGCATAAAATGTTGGTCTGAATTGCTGACCTCACTTTGAGGATAACCTGCCTAAGGAACAACAAACTGGTATCTTTTTTTTTTTTCCTCCTAAAGCAGGCTTTATTGGAGGAAATAAGGATTAAAAAATGAAAACATTGAACATCTGACAATTTGGGGACAAAGAAGGAGTGTTCCTAAGAGCTGTCAATGTGACATAATGTGTATTTTTTATCCTAGAGACAATTCATGGACAATCAAAGATTTAAATACACAGAAGCATTTACTGAGCTGCATATATATATATGTATATATATGTATATATATGTAAATCTCAAGGTTAAGTTCAAATATTTATAAAATTGTTCTCCATTTTAATGGTCCATGAATAAAGCATGAACTCCTATTTAATCTCAATGCTATTTGAGAGGAGACAACTAAAAAGAAACATAATTAGGGATGATTCTTCTTTATTTCTAACTGAATATTAGCCTAAATAAATACATACAATTATAAAAATAATTTTGGTTCTGTAGTTTTGAAAAATCATTTCTTGTGGCTTTTTATTCAACAGGTTGAGTTGGTGAGGAGAGATTATGTTGCAAATGGTGGCTGGGAGACATTCCTGTCATATGAAGACCCTGAACAAGACATACTGATCGGCCTCCTGCGGTTGCGGAAGTGTTCAGAGGAAACCTTCCGCTTCGAGCTGGGTGGAGGTGTTTCCATCGTGCGGGAGCTGCATGTGTATGGAAGTGTGGTCCCCGTGAGCAGCCGGGATCCTACTAAGTTTCAGCATCAGGTACCCTATTTTCTGTTTCTATTTGGCTTATAATTAAGAAATCGCCCACAGTAAGAAAAGAGAAAAAGAATTGGGTGAGGGGAGAAAGAGGAAGCAAAAGAGGAGAAAATGGGGAAGGGAATGTAAAAACAAAAGAATCTATGTTTTAGGGCTGGGGATTTAGCTCAGCGGTTTCGCTGCCTGCTGCACAAGAGCAAGGACCCGAGTTCCATCCCCGGTACCAAAAGAAAAAAAAGAATCTATATTTTAGACATTCCCCCATGTTTTCTCTTCACTTTGCTCCCTTTGGGAGTGATAGGGCTAGAGGGAAGGACAAGCAGATTGAGCCACGTTGACTATATGGACTGAGCCATATGAAATTGCTGCTTTTGAAAGTCAGAAATCATCTATTGTTGGCAATTTTATATGACTGACTTTACTGTGAAATCCAGTGAGATGATATGAAAGCACATAAAATGCTAAAGCACTCCATAAATGTTAACTGTAGTATATAAAGTGGTACTCTGATCCCAAACAACCTAAAATGAGTAACTCTTTAAACTTTCAGAAAAACGTGTTAAAAACATTGAGGTGGATCTAGGGTAAGCCCCAAAATTGATGATAATGTAAGAATCTTGCTTGGTTTCTAAACCTCTTTAGAAAGTGGAGGATGGACTTTAATAAATAAAAGCTTAGTGCCAAAGACCCATCCCCTGGAGACTCCCTGGGACTTCTCTAAAAAGATAAGACAGTTAAGTGGGAATAACACCCTTGCTGTGACTAGAATCTATCCAGAGTACTGTTTGGTGGCTCTTGTTGGAGAGTTTAACCTTCTTTACTAGTCAGCTACCATGTAGTTTTGGTATAACTGAATGGGGTTTTTTTTTTCTTTTTATAAAAAGATTTTTGTCATCCTTTATAACAGATCTTAGCGACTACTAAATTCTAGCCTTCTTGTTTTACGGGCCTTTGTTATTGGACTACCTCCCCTTTGTTATCTTCCAACCCCTCTGTTTCTCCTTCTAGGGGTTTGGCATGCTGCTGATGGAGGAAGCAGAAAGAATAGCTCTAGAAGAACACGGATCTGGGAAAATAGCTGTTATATCAGGTAACCGGGGAGGACAAGGTTCGTGATTCATTCACCTTTTCAGCTTGGTACAATGGTGAGATTTAGCTCAGTACTCTCTTGCCCCTTTCCGTGATTTCTGCATTCATTCCTGGGCTGGGCTGATAGCAAAGGACTTGTGTCCAGCACTCAGGATGTGCATGAAAGCAGGTGGCAGGCTGCAGCTGTGAGAAGCTCCATCTCGGAGCGCAGAGCCAGCCCTCCTGCTCTCCGCTGGCCATCGTGCTGGCCACCGGAGTCAGCTCTTCTTGTGTGCTTTGTGCCCAGTTACTATCTGGGGAAATGGATTTAGAGGGATACGGATCCTAGAAAAATGTACAGCAGTCTGGAGATGATCACTATTGTTCAGAAAATTGAAATAGAACCTCAGTTCCAGTACAGGATGCTTAAAGGCAGACTTCTTGCTCCTTCAGTACTATTCTCCGTGACAGTGTTCCTGGGAAACAGCTTTCCCCTGTCTGGAAATGGGGGGGAGCGGGAACCTTCCTCAGCCCCTAGGGACCCTGGCTGGGTCTAAAAATTAAACTGGCAGAGACAAATTGACAAGGGAAAAACATACAGATTTATTTCATATAAATTCTACAGAACACAGGAGCCTTCATAGAGAAATAAAGACCCAAAAAAATAGTTAAACCCAAGTGTTTCAGACTAGGTTTGATCAAGAGTGAACATCTTGGGAAAATATGATAGGACCACGGAGTGTGAACTAAGGGTGACCGGCACGGGAAACAGCGAGGCCTGTCCTTGAGATCCCTCCCAGCATCTGTCCACCCTCAGAGATGAACATGCTCCTCTCCCATCGGGTCGGAGGACCTGCTGCATCAGAGAAGGTCAGAGAGTCCTTCCCGCACCTATGTTTTCTAGATTCCTCCAGCTTAGAACTTGCGTATGCAGAGGCACCCATTGGGGGATAGCGAGTTCTGCACTCGGTGAGAAGCTCTCCTACTCCTTACCGAGGCCATGGGATAAATGGGGAGGTGGCCAAGAAATGGGATTCTGGTGTTAGTGGAGCAGAAAATAACACATTACCCCCTTCACTCCTACCTTTAGTGTTGTGTCCCTACCAAAATTGTAGTTCCTAGTAGGAAGCTCAGACGGTAAAAGCCAGGATCAAAGTGTATGTGGTTTATTTCCCCAGAATATTTGCTTTGCCATCAGACTGCCACATTCCAAAAACTAAACTATACCTTCTGTGAAAATAATCTTTGCTGAAAATTCAACTGTAACTAAAGTTGAAATGAGATTTTTTTTTTTTAAGTCAGTAAGTTGTTGCCATTCAGTAAGTCAGTACCCATTCCCAGGTCTTAATGATTATAATTATGAAAATATAATCACCCAGGCTCACTTAGCCATTTAGTCTGGCTGTATTTTTTGGTATTACTCAGATTAACAAAGCATTTCTTAACATGTCTAGCTTTATATATTTTTCCTTATCATCTTCAGTCCCACATAGAAGAGCTAACTAAATGAGAGTCACCTGACTGGTACTGATAGCTATAATAAAAAAATGTTTACTTCTCAGGTGTATAACCTGTGGTTGACCAGAAGTACCAAGAAAGAGTCAGCCTGACTTGAGACACATTCTGCATACACATCTGTGCAGGCTTGATAACACCTGAAATTGTCATGGCCCCTTTTTCCAGCACATGGTCAGCATTTTTATTAGAGAACTTCTGAGACTTTAATGTGCTTAGGAATCACTTGGAGAGCTTGTTAAAATGCAGATCCTAACTCATGAAGTCAGGCTGGGGCCAGAAAGTCTACATTTCTAACCAGCAGCTGGGGATACCCATGATTGTCTTCAGAACACATTTGAGTAGCAGGATTTTAGTATTCTCTTCCAGTTGTCTCTTCCCAGTGGTTGCAGTAATGATAACTCTCTGTAGCAGTGCCACACTCCCACAGTCTGATGTACAGTTACGTGATTTTCTGATGTCTGCGAGGACCTGAAACTGAAGCGCATCCATATTCCATCATTGCTCAGCATTATTTCATCTGCCTCCCTGACTTCCATCTCCTTAGAAATGTTGCACGCAGAAGACCCCTGACTTGCCTGAGGTCATAGCTAATTGCTCCTAAGAGCCTCAGTTTCTGCTTTTCTGAGCAGGGTGTCTTTCTAAGTGGAAATCAGCATCTGTCCCCTTTCTAGCTTGTTATCATAATTGAAATGATAGCTCAATTTTAGATCATCTGCATGGAGAGTTTCTAAAATAACATGGAGAGACTTTCTCAGAGTCGGGGGAGAACCCTCTAGCTGGAACAGTACATCTACTATATTCTGTACTGGGGTGCCTTCTTAAACTGATGTGAATTCTTTGGGAGAAAGGACATGGTGAGTGTTACCTCCTTTCCCTGCCCGGAAGCCCCACCATTGCTCTTTACAGAAGAAACCACATAGGACCTTGGCTCTCTGTTTGACTCAAGCTCTGGTCACCCTTTAAATGAAAACCACTAAGAACATTTGTTTTGTGCGTGATGCATTTTATTTCTCCATTTTAGCGATATGTTACTATTGAAGTTTCCGAATCAGATACCTGAAATGTCTTATTATTCAGAGCTTCCGGGAGGGTAGATGTAAAGTGTTTGTTATTACGATATATTTTTAATGTTTTTTTCCTTCCATGTTTGTTGTCTTTGGCTTCAGTTTTTCTGATTTGAGTACAATAGTGTGAGTGTGTGTAATTTAATTTATTTAATTTATTTTTGTAAAAAGTCAATTATCCTATGTGTGTTGCTCCCTAAAAATTAAAATCCCTGTATGTGTGGCATTTGGGGATGTGTGGGCTGCATTTTGTGAAGAGTACTGCATTCCACATGGCATGCAAGGACAGACAGAGACTGGGAGAGGTAGGCAAGGGGCTGGATTCCTTTCCTGCTCTGCTAGTAGCTGCCCTTGTGATCTAGGATAATGCTACTGTACCTCTTTCCTTATGAAAAGTAAAGGGATTAGGTTATCTTTTATAGTTCTAATACCTGGAATTCTGTCTCTTGGAGCTTAACTTCTTTAGTTCTTGTGACCATTAGGTTTTACTGATTACATTTTTAAGTAGATTCTTATCTGATACCATATCTTAATCTGATTGTAGATTGGGTGTTTGATGATGAAAATGATGATGATAAAGTTTCCCACAGGTAATTAATCCTGGCCATGATTTGTGGATACATATAAAGTTTGGTCACAAGTGATACTTTGTGACCTAAGGGTCCTACATTTGTCTCTGACCTTGTTTTCAATTTGTGAATCCATCTTTGTTCTGGGTCCATGAGGTCTTCCTGCTAGCCATATGCAGTGGTGGCCTCCATATTCTGTCCTAGAATAACTAGTAGCTGAGCTGGGGTGAGACAGGACCATTTATCATCTTGGTCACCCTTACTGTAAGAGTAGGCATTTATGTAGAATTTTTTTTAACTTGTGTTCAGATTCATTATGACTTCCTGTCATCTTGCCAGTGGATTTTGTCCCTTAGATTTATGGCTTTTGTTTCTGCCTCTAGAACTATACAGTAGATCTGATTTGAATCACTGGTCAGAAGACTGTATATTCTCATTTTCCCTATTAAAAGAATAACTTTTTATGTCTTACCTCAGTATGTTTTGTATATAGATACATACTATATGTTTTTTGGCTGATTATCTTTTTTAAAACTAGTACTACATTTACAGCTACATGAGAAAATTGAAATTGTCCTCATTTATCAAAGTCAAATTAAGAAAGACTTTTAAGTTTATTGTTTCTTTCCAAGTACATATAATTGCCCTGCTAGACTGGGTTTTAAAGTTGACCATCAGCTTTAAACGTGAAAACTTTTAAACAAAGGGAAAGTGAAGTATTTGGCTTCATCAGCATCTAAATGACTAAATGCGTCAAGGGGCCCAATACGAGACTCTGAGATGTCTCTTGTCTTCTGGGAACATTCAGAGGGCCAGGCAAGAATGGTCTGTACACCACGGAAAAATTAGTTTTTCTCCCTACCTAGACCACAGATTATTTCTCCACCAAGGATTAATTGCTTCAGAGTAAGAAAATATTCTTTTTCTACATATAAAAATATATAAATCAGTGTTAAAAGAACAACCAGTTTATAAAATAATGCATAGGCTGAAAATAACCATTAATTGCTGCTGAAATATCTAAGCAATTAATTACTCCTTGTTAAATCCACGAGTATTAAGTGTCTTTCACTACTTTACTCATGTGTCTTCTGTCAACACACTTCTGTTTAAGATTAAGAAATTGTATTTACTTTAAAACGATATTTATTGACTTAAGTGATGAGCATTCTTTTCTTCAGACCTGTCAAGATAAAGCCATTTCTCTCTTCCCTCATGTATGGTGTAAGGTGCAAGGAATTATACTGTAAAAGCTAACCACAACATCTGAAATGCCATCACTAATAATCACCATGGAAACCAAAGATCTCTGATGTCACACTGCCCGTACCATTTCCAAAAGGGCAAATAGAACTGTCGATAGCCACTATTTAAAAACCCATTTAACATCTCTAACAAAATGAGAGTTTGTTTTGCTTTTGGCAAATTTGGCTAGGTATCAGATTTAATCATGTTACAGTTTCAGTTTGCCAAGCTAATTACTATGCAATAAGACGAACAACTATTCCCCAAGCTCCCCCTCCTACATTCGTCACAAGCAGTATTTTATTTGTGTCCTTTCAAGTAGAAAATTAATATGGCCATTGGCCAAGAATTGTACGAGGCTGATAGTTCACGCAGTGATGATGAGGAATGAGGAAAATGTCTGAATGGTTGGTGAGAGAAACCACGCTGAAGCCAGAGGCCGATAGCCATTTTGTTTAAATCTATTGAAAAGCCCAAGAAAAAGAGGGGAGAAGAATGTAAATATAGGGAGATGAAACAGTCACTACTGAGATGGAGATGAGATCACTCTTAATCATGACAGTCAGGGTTATATGACCCTAAAGCTCTAGGATCTGTAATCCCCAGTAGTCAAAAATCAATATGCCTGTGCTTTATATATCCCAGTGTGACTTCCTAGGACTAAAATTAATGGTCTTGTAGCCCAGAGCCACTGACTAATAAAGTCACACATGGGCAGAAAATAACAGTTGTTTTGTTTCCTTAAACTACAAATGGCTGAGATTTGCTTCCCAAACCCCAGAAACTGCACCTCTATTCCAGGCCACTACACATCTCCCTCAGTTTCAGGTGCAGGTTGATTTATTCTTTGCATCAAAATCTAGCTGAAAAGAAGGCTACATTTGTAGTGAAGTCTCTCTGATAATGGACTCCTAATCCTCACTGAAGTGCCTGGAAGAGGTTTCTTCATTATGGGGAGCTGTTTGCTAATGGACACAGGAAGCCTGCCAGGTGCAAACCTGTTTGTGCCCCATGTGCATTTGTTAATAGGACTTACCAGAAAGCACAGGGAAAGATCGTTTCCTCTTTTGTGCCCTCTTCTTCAGCCATTTACATAATTTATCTTTTTAATAAATCACACACACACACACACCCATATCCTCTGACTGAAGGCATGTTTTTTGTGTTGTGTCTTCGTCTTCCATTTTGGTGTTCTAACACTAATCATGCATGTTCTTTTTTGATGCATGTTCCAGTAGAATGTTTATCATTATTAGTGTCTTTCTTTTTACAGACAATGGCTACAACATAAAGTGTTGCTTTACTACAAGAACTCTATTAATTTCAGTATCATTGTTCATCAGACTGGCATTGATCACGCAGAATTCTGCTTTGCTAGATAATGAATTAGCTAGGTGTTTGCTAATTGGTGTCTGCATTGTAGCTCATCTGTGGAGGCACTGTTGCATGCTGCTCTCAGAAGTCTTTTTTTTGGGTACTGGGGATCGAACTCGGGACCTTACACCAGTGAGCCAGGCAGCAGAACCACTGAGCTAAATCCCCAGCCCCCCTCTCAGAAGTCTTTATTCCCTGGCTTGCTATTTATTCATTTGTAGATGAATCAGGTACCAGTTTGTAGTACTTTGCATGTCAAGTGCATTAAACCATCCCTCACAAGACTAAGATATTCCTGAAGAGGCCACCAGTGGGTTTCTGCTGTTTGAATCTTGGAGGCAACTTCATTTTTTACCCAGTTTGCTAGCAGGAGCTGTTCTGATTTGTAGTGGCTTATCGGCATTGAAGAACAGGATTTAGAAGTGCTGTTGCCAGTCCCAGGTCCACTCAGTCCCGCTTCTTTGTTTCACAAATGTGTGTCTTAAGGTCCCAAAGGCTGGCCTTGCTCATAGAGACACACTATACAGTGAAGACTTTTCTTTCTGTTCTTGTTCCTTTTGGTTTATGGATGGATGTTGGGAATGACGTATGCTTTTGCTTAGGAGAAAGAATGAGGTTCTATCCTGTGGTGTCAGATAATATTCCTGAAAGCTTTGGGTGCTAAATGCCTTGATTGGACAGCTGGACACTACAGGCTTTTTTCTGAGGAAAGAAGTTGTCTCCAAAAGGAGACTGCACTCCTCATGCCACCTGTCCCGCAGAAAATCTGATTTAAGGCTTTGTTGCAGTCTTAACTCCTGGTCAGTGTAACTCTCCTAGGAATAGTACTGTTCTTTCTCTAAATATTTGACATGCCCTTGGTCCATTCAATTTGATGCTTTTCTATTTTAGATCTGTCAAAGGCAGGAATTTGGCAGATTCTTCCCCTTTGGGTGAGCAGATATTACAAAATAAGGCTGAAAAATGTTGATGCTACCCTCTGTAGCAGCTAACAAGAGAGTGGGTCAGGACACCCACAGGGAGATATTTATTTACTCTTGAGACAGCCTGCTCTAAACTCTTGTCTGTGACTAGCAGCTCAGGACTCTAACACTAATTTAGGATTTCAGGTGTGCCCATGAGATCATTTTCTTATGCACCCATCCTCCACATTTCTGAGCAGCAGATTGTATAGTTTGTCCACCACTCAGGAAGGTTCACTATACCAGTCCAGAAGCCCAGGATCCATACTGTGGGTGGCTGTTGCCTCTTAGTACAAACCATACCAATTATTGGTTGTTTGGGTTATTTACTGCTATATAACACTGCCCCGAGATTTAGTGGCGTAAAATGCAACTGTTTTATTTGCTGCGTGATTCTGTGGGTGAGAATTTCAGCAGGGATGATTCATCTCTGTGATGTCAAGGGCCTCAGCTGGGGTGGCCTATATGGTCTAGCTGGGACTGTCAACATGAGCCACTTGTTTCCCATGTGTCCTGTCCACCCTGATACCAAAGACAAGTGTGTGTCCTATTTAATTTTTTGAAGTGTGTGCCCAAAAATCTGTATTCTTTTTTAATCCACTTGATAGAATTTACTAGGAAGGCCATTTGATCCTGACCCTTTTGGGGGGGGGGTGTCATTACTGATGTAGTCCATTTAGACTTTCTTTTTCTTCTTGAGTCAATTTTTGTGTTCCTAAGAATTTGTTCATTTCATCTAAATTATCCAGTGTATTGGTTTACAGTTGTTCATAATAGTCTCTTCTAATTCTTTTTATTTCTGTAAGGTCAGTAGTAATTCTCTCTTTTATTTCTATTGAGGGGGGTGTCAGCCTAAGGTAAAGAGTTCCTAGGTTTTTAAGAATGAACATTTTGATTTTGTTGTTTTCTTTGTCATTTTTCTGTTCTATATCTATCTTGATGTCTACTGCCTTGGTTTAGGTTTAGCTCATTCTTATTTTTCTAGCTCCTTAAGGTATAGACTGGGGTTTTGACCTGAGATCTTTCTTCTTATTAATGTAAACATTTACAGCTGTAAATTATCCTCTCTACACTGTTTTTACTGCATCCTGGAAGTTTTGGAGTGTTGTCTCCCCTTTTGCTTGCTCAAGGTATTTTCCATGAGGACTTTTTTTTTTTTGCTGCATTGGTTGTTTAATTTCCACTTATATATCCATTTCCTGATTGTCTTACTTTTCTCTCGTTGCTGAGCCAAAATACCCAACACCCAAAGTTAAAAGGGGAAAGGTTTATTTAGCTCATAGTTTGTAGTGGTTCCAGTCCGTAATCCACTGACTCCAAAGCAAGATGGCATGGCAGACAGCCCTTGCAGAGGAGAGACAGTTCATGGCAGGCAAAAGGTAGCAAAGCAAGCAAGTAAGAGACAACCACAGTTTTCTATCCCTTATATTTTATCCAGGCCACTTAGGACGGGCAGCACTCACACCCTTAATCCTAGCACCCTTGATCCTAGCTTCGCATCATGAATTAATTCTAGTATCACACACTCTAGGTCCTGCCGTCTCTGCAAAAGCCCCACCTATGACTGCATGAGGCTTTGGGGGGACATCTAGACACAGCCATAACACTGGCTTTATTTCTCGTTTCATTCCCTTGTGATCGGGAAAGGTACTTTGTCTGACTTCAGTCTTTTGGGATTTGTTAGGATTTGTTTTGCAGCCTGACTTCTGCCCTAACCTGGAGAGTGCACTTGTGAGAAACGTGTGTCCCGCCCCTTGCTGGCAGTGTGTTCCGTATAATGTATGCAAACACTAGGCTCTTGCACGTCTCTGTCGCTCTCTTTCCATTGTTACTGTCACAGAATGCATCTTCATACCTGTGTGCCTATTAACAGATTTATAATTATTGTTTTATGAATTTGCCTTTTGATTTGTGTAGGAAGAAAAGAGCAAATAGAAAAGTACAGCAATACTAGCTTTTATGTTTCCTTGTGTAATAACCATTACGAGTGTCCGTTATTCTTCCCGTGGCTTCAAGTTACCATCTGGTGTCCCTTCATTTTGGGTCTCAAGGACTCCCTTCAGCATTTCCTGTACGGCAGAGGGTTGCAAAACCCTTTCACTTTTGTTTATCTGGAAGTGTCTTAATTTCTCCTTTTTCCTGAAAGATAGTTTTGTCAAATGTAGAATTCTCAGTTGCCAGGTTCATTTTTCTTTCAGCACTTTACGTGTCTCATTCCTCAGCCTTCCGACCTCCAGGGCTTCTAGTGGTGGCTGTCGGTCTGACTGAGAATCCCCTGCATGTGGCTGCTCACTTGTCTCTTGCTACTTTCAGGACTGTCTCACTTTTGACATTTTGACTATAATGTGCCTCATTGTGGATCTCAGTGAATTTATCCTGCCTGGAATTTGCTGAGCTTCTTCAACATACAGATTCATGTCTTCCATCAAATTTTCAAACACTTCTTTAAATCTTTTTTCTGCCTTTTATTTCTCCATCTTCCTCTGAGGCTGCATATGTTGGTGTGTTTGATGGTGTCCTCATGCGCTGTTCGTTTTTCCAAGTTCTTTTTCTCGTTCTGCTCCTCAGACAAGACAAATCCATTTGTTTTATCTTCAAATGCACTGATTCTGCTTGTTCCATTCTGCTGCTGAAGCCCTCTAGTGAAGTTTTTATTTTAGCTCTTACAATCCTCTGCTTTAGAATTTCTGTAGAATTTCTGTTTGGTTCCCTGTTACAATTTGTATCCCTTTATTCACATCCCCTCTTTGTTCAGGTAGTGTTCCCCTGCTGTCTTTTTGTTCTCTGTCCTTGGTTTCCTTTAGCTCCTTGGGCAAATTTGATAAAGCTGACTTCAGTCTCAATATCCAGGCTTCTTCAGGAATAGTATCTGTCAAATTGTTTTTTCTTTCAATAAATATGTGAGTATATAATATTGTACCTCTGAAAAACAGAATTGTCTACAGTCATCTATTTGTCTAGTGACTTTTCCAAACTACTTTTACAAAAGTCTGTATTTTTTTTATGTACAGTCACTGAAACTTCTGTTGTTATCTCTGTGATCAACCTGAAACCTTAGAAGGATTTTCTTAAATGGCTAGATCCAATAAAAAGGTGGTTCGTATCCCTTCAAATCTTCTGGAGGCCCTTCCCAGGGATGCCAGCGCAGCCACGGGGGCCCAGAACCAAGGCACTGGTCCCCCAGGAAGCTCCAAACTGAGCGACAAGCACAGCCTGGAGTGTCTGCAGAGCTGGGCCCTTCCTCCCCACCCTGCTGCGAGCCAGCTGCCCGAGGGGTACAGGCTGCCATCCCTGCAGCTGCAGTACATCCTGGAACTGGGATTGTGGGTGGGTCGAGCGTGCTGCTCTCTGACCAGAGCTCTGCAGCCTCTCCCTTTGTCTAGCACTGCGCGCTGCCCCAGTTGCTGTGTTGTATCATGTTCCAGCACTCCAAGGTAGTTGGTTCCAGTTGTTATTCCCACCTTAATGCTTGTTTTGTGGCAGGACTGAGCTCCAAAACTTCGCACTTTGCCACTTTCCCCATATGAGAGACTGTCAATTGAGAAAATCCCCCTGCCTCCCAAGCTTTAACGTCTCAGAGACACTCATGGTCTGAGGCATGAGCAAGGCAGTGAGAAGAGTCTGTGAGAAGCGCACTCTGCCCCAGGGAAGCAGAGGTATCCCGCTTTGGAGGCAGATGTCATGGGCCTCCTGTGTTAGACTCCGGCTAGGAAAAAAGCTAAGACCTAGAACATAGGCCACCAACGTCACCCGTCTGTCTGTAAGTTACCATGGTAACTGCTGTTTAGCTCCTCTATACCTACTTTATAAGTTGCCTACACTTATTCTTTATTCATTTTTACTTTGTTATTATCTTGCTAAAATCCTTTCAAAATATGTGGAGGAACTTTTATGCTGCTGGGTGGCAGACTCTGAGATGCTATATATTTCCAAGGTGATGGAGAGTAATATATTAATGACCTGCCTAGTCACGGCTTTGAAGAGCCAAGATTATTTGTGAGTAACCTTTATCAGCTTTGTAAGTTGTGTTTTTTATTTTTTTAAACAAAACAGGAGAAAAATTCCCTCAGATTTAGGGTCACTGACTTAAGTGGTTCATTTTCTAACGTTCAGAAAAATAACCTTTCCCTAACTTCCGTGTCATTGTGCATTGTTGAAAAGTGTATTGCCATCCCTGCAGGAGATCAGTGAGATATAATAAAGTCTGATTTCAAGAGCAAATGAATGAAACTAATGAATGTATTTCCTTGTTTTAATGCTACTAGGCATATATCAAACATTCAATAAATAGTTGATTAACTGAACCAAAAGTAATTAAAACAGTTTCTTTGTTTTTATTTCACTGATTTTTTTTATTAAACAATCATGAATCATCATCTTGATCTTTTCTGTCTAATCAAAAAAATCAGATTTAACTTTCAAAGGGGCAGATTTTACATATTTTCTCTTTTTAAGTTTGGCTCTGGAAGTGTAATGTGGGCTCAAGTTTTATTCAACCCAGTAACACATTGCTAGCAATAAAGGGCAGTCTTGTGTCCCAGCAAAGCAACTGTCAAAAAACAGGAATGTACCTCCAGATACCGAATTCATTTTTCTGCTTCAACATGAAAATGTCTAAATTATTGACCAAGTTTTTCTTGAGGAATTCTTGGACACAAAATATTTCAATTTTGAAACTCCTAAAGTGCCTTTAGTAAATAACCTGATCAGTTCAACTTCCTTTATCATTTCTTCTATTAAATCACAATTATAATTCTATGTTCTTTGCCTTATTGAAATCACAACCAAAATTCTCTTGTTTTTCTATAGGTATGAAGAATTAATTTATTTCTCATTTCAGTAAGCAATCACATACTTGGAATTACTTGCCCCTTTTTATTTTTTGAAATTTTTAACAAATAGTAAAGTCTGTAGTCTGTTAAACAGTGAATTGTGTAACCCTGCCTTTGTATCTTAGCCCATTCAGTTACTATAACAAGTACATTAGGCTGAGTTTTTTTAAGCAGTAGAACTTCACTGCTTCCAGTTCAAGAGGCTGAGAAGTCCAAGATCAAGCCATCAGCAGATTCAGTGTCTGGTCAAGTGCCATTCCTCGGGGATGGCACCTTCTGTGTTCTCACGTGGCAAAAGGGCAAAAGGGACAGGCAGGCTCTTTCAGGCCCTTTTAGAAGGACACTAATCCCATTCACATATACTTTAACACTGTTGTTTTTAATTTTAGATAAGTAGAATCACTTTAGTGCAGTGTTTTCTGGCTACTTTTGTTCAACATTGTTGTAAGATTGAGTCACATTGAGCGTAGCTATAGTTTGTTCATTTTTGTTGGTCTGTAGGATTCTGTCATGTAGCTGGCCCGCAGTCTGTTTCTCTATTCTTGCAGGTATTTTTGGGGGGTCGTTTCTAGTTTAGGCTTATGAATATTCTTGCATAAGTATGTTGCATATTTCTGTAGAATACATTCCCAAGAGTGGAATTTCTGGGCTTAGGAGTGCCATGTTCAGCTAGAAGGTTCTGCCGAGTGTTCTCTACAGTGCTCTTACCAGTCAGTTTTCACTCTCCTCAACAAGGAATGAGTTTCGGTTGTGCCAGTCTGACGAGTGAGTGGTGCATTTGTGATTTTCACTTCCACCCCCATCCCTGATGCAGTTGACAACTGTCTCATAGGTTCATTGGCCATTCAGATATCTTCTTTTCTGTGTGATCATTTTTCTAAAACCCACAAGTATTGATTTGCTTAGTGATAATCTGTTGGTAGCAAACTATTCCATTTTTGATTATGTGAAAGTATTTTTATTTTGCTTCATTCGTTTTGTTTTGTTTTTTTTTGCTTCATTCGTTTTTGCTGGGTGTGGAATTCTAGATTTGCAGCTCTCTTCTTTGTGCATCTCAAGTCTGTCTTGCCCTATTTCCTGGTTTTTAATGCTGCAGGTTAGAGTTTAAAACTCTGCTGTCTTTGAGGATCTCTCTATACTTTTGGATTTTTTTTTGTCATTGTTTTTGTTTAATATCATCTTTATTTCTTCAGGCTGTGTTTGTTTTACTCTGGCTTTACCATGCTATTTCCTAGGTATGTATTTCCCCTGTCTGGGTTTCATTGAGCTTTCCTCAATGGATTGATTTTTTAAAAATCGATTCTGAGTAGTTTTTAGCCTCTAACTTATATGTTGCCTCCTGTTCTCTCGCCTTACTCTTCCTGAGACTGCAGATACACATATTTTATTTATTTATTTTTTTTTTGGTACAGGGGATCGAACTTGGGTCCTTGCGCTTCCGCAGCAGGTGGCGAAACCACTGAGCTAAATTCCCCAGCCCCAGATACACATATTTTAGAGCTATTTATGAGTCCACTGTACCCTCTTCCCACCCACATTATTTTGTTTCTTCATGCTTCATTGTTGATTGTTTCTTTTGATTTAACCTTCGGTTTACTCATTCAGCTGTGTCTAATCTGCTAAACTCATCCATTGGTGCCTCTGTCCTACTCACTTTATTTTTTAAATCTTGAGTTTCTGGTATCTGTATCAGCTCTGTAATGTCATGTTTTATAGTCTCCAGTTATTTGTAGATATACAGATTTCCATTTCTGTCTCTGTGAACATAGTAAGCATATCTCTTTCACCATCTACATCAAATGATTTCACATCTAGGATCCCTGCGGTTTGTTTTGTGTCATGTATCTTATCTCAAAGTCTATCTCATCTTTCTTTTTATAATTTATTCCGCATTTCAAATGAGAATTTGCTTTCAAAAATACTTCAAGACCTACATGTGTTAGCTTCCTCCAAGGAGGAGCTCCGCGTCCTTTTACAAGGCTTTGAAGGCTGCTGTTGGCTGGGACCAAGGCTAGGGGCTGCTCTAGGTCATTCCGTGGCTCCCTGGAGCAGTCCCTGTGCAGTTTCAAAGTGAGCCTCCCAGGCACAGTCCAGAGTGAGATTGCTGTGCCCAGTCCCTGTCTTTGCTAGACTCTCAATTCGGACCTGGGCTCTTTACCTCCTTTCATCCTTGAAGCAACTCTGCCCCCAGTAGCTCCCCACCTCCCAGAGCTGGGACAGCACCCCTGGCCCAATGTGAGGGGACAGAGTGTGGCGGCTGGTTCTCTGCTCTGGTGGCCACAGGACTCACTGGGCCCTTATCCAGCCACACTGTGCAGATCTCACTGCCCTTCCTGGATTGGTGGGAAAGCCCCCACTCCCCTGCAGAAGGGTACATCCTCTCCATTCTCTCATCATTTGGAACCATGAGGTCTTTGATCATTTTTAGTTGAACCATTTTAAATTTGGGGCACATACACTGACCATCTTCAGCTGGAAGGGTGGTACATGCATGACTGTCCCATCAGGCGGCTTGTACCCATGGTGGTAGAAGTGGTACAGTCACGTATGTACCACCAGTGGTTCAAGCCACCTGGAAGCGAGACACAGGAATTACGGCTCTGTCATAACTTTAGTCTGCTGTAATTAAGCCCATGAGTTTAAATGCCTCTGCTTTTCTGTCTCCCTCTAGGACCTATTTTCTATCATATTGGTATCCTTGTTGCTTTTCCCAAAAACTCTTGTAGTTCTTTTGTTTTTTACATAGTGATCACAATTTATCAAGTTGTTCCTGAGAAATATCCGCTTCCCATCGTTCTCCATTTGTAAGCCGTAACTGTTGACAAAGTTTCTTACTGCCTGCCCATGTCAGCTGACCCTTTTCTGTGATTAACCTTTCTGTTTTTAGTGAGCTCTGTTATTGAAATGGAAGTAAGGTCACTGTGTTTCAGTGTCTCTAGTGATTTATCAAAGAGCATTGAAAAACTGGACACAGATACAGGAGGTTAAGATGAGGAAGACAAACTGACCTTCTTCCTGCACTGTAAAACAAGAAGTGCGTCCCCCGCAGTGACAGACTGTGTGGGGCGTGAGTGCTGGAGCATTGGCAGGCAGGGTCCAAGCTGCGATTCCTCAACTTCCTGGTGGTGTGCACTTGGGTTGTGACCCAGTCTGAAACTCATGGTTCTCTGAAGAAGATAATCCAGCCTCATTAGGCTTGGTGGATGAGAGCCTCTGCTCTGACGAGGAAGCTGCATGTATGGAGGTGCTCCCAGAAGGCTGTCTTCCTCTTGTGGCTTTATACCTGACAGTCACTCAGCTGTCACGTTGTTCTCTTCTTTTGTTGAAATGGAGTTAGTCAGAATCACAAGATCAGTAGCATCTAGGTCCATTTCCTGCTCAAGATTTATTTTCTCTTTTAAAGGAAAAGTATTTGTTTTCAGTGTTCTGAGACTTTACTCTGGTGTTGAATTTATCCTCTTAGGAATAAAAGCTGTGGTTGGAGGAGCAAAGAGTTGTTTTTCTGCCAGTTCAACCACCGCATCAAGATTATTTCATTTGCCCACTGGCTCCCTCCGGAAGCCCAGAGTTCAGTCTCCAGAAGGGAGAAGGAATAAACAGAGTAGAACTTCAGACAGATGTCTGTGTTTGCTCCATTTTTGTCTTTGTAACATGTGTGATCCCCAGCCTGTTTTTCTTCAAGAGTATTGAGCAAGCCCTAATGAACCTGCTCCTGGAGCCAGTGGCCGAGGCTGCCGACATGGGCGTCTTCTGTTTTTTCCTTTCTGTCTCCATACTTGGAATAAGCAAATCTGTGTCCTGAGCTAAGGAGTCTACATCAAGCAAGGGAGAGGGAATCAGGTAGCACAGATTCTTTGCCCTTTCAAGGAGCTTGAGGCTTGGGGACACTGGAAGAGGGGTCAGAGAGATGCTATCAGTCTGGTCTCTGCAGGGTGGAGATTCTCAGGGAGGCCGTCGGCTCCTGGCCAGCCTCCCAGACCCCCATGGGAAAGGGTTCCCCTCTGTGAGCTGAGCATCCCCCATCCCATCCAGGACCCAGCAGCACCCTCTGCCTCATGAACGCCCCTCCCTCGGTCTGCGTTCCATCCAAAGTACACATTTGGAGCCTTCGTCATAATCACATTTGCAAATTACACAGGAAAGTACCCTCGAGTGGTGTTGAAGTCCTGGGGAGGGGCAGAGGCCAGGAGGAGGCCTCGGAGGCTGGTCGCTCCAGCCACACCTGGGTGTCGCTGTGGACGCCCCTCAGGGCATCTCCTCTCACCTTGACTCATTTCATCGTCATCATAGCTGGTAAAGCAGTGAAGATAAAAATATTTATCCTGCCTACAGAGAAGGAAAAAGGTCCCTGTGACACTGCTGAATTCTGGTTGTGGACTAGGTAACCTGGAGGAGAAAATAAAGCACCTTCCTCCTACCCCTGACCCTCATCTGCAGCTGCCAGCTCCGCACAGGGCACCCTGAGGACCCTGCGGCGGGGGGGGGGGGGGCAGCATCCCATGCCTGGGATGGAGTGGAGAGCTCAGTGGCTTGTGCAGCCCCGCGTGCGCCCTACAGGGGAGGGCCGGAGACTGAGCCAGCCTGCCGTCACTCTGGGAGGTTGGCTGACGTCAGCTCAGGAGAGTAATTGCTTTTTCCTGGCTGACTAACGAAAGGAAAGTTACTGGGACAGAGGACTTTCTAGGAGCCCTGCTAGGCATGGCGTGGAGATGGGAGCAGAGAGAGGCATTCATCGTGGTCCCTTCTGAGTTGGTGAAGGGCAGGCCTAAGACCTTTGGCAGCCTGGCCCACGGATTACAGAAACGGGGGAGATCTTTATTTCAAGAAATGGGAGGCACAAAGATACACTGCACCCATGGAGATTGTTTGTTTAGTTGTTTGGGTGAAAAGTAGGAGTCCAGACTGGCCAGAGGGCAGGCTTCCTCCCTGGGGTACTTGGAGCCTCTCAGAGCCCTGAGGTCATGGTCCTTGCTGGGTTGCTCTGTGTCGCTGCGAACAGGACAGGAGCTCAGTGGACACAAGGCCCGGAGCAAGCAAGGCCTAAGTACCTCTCCCAGCGCTGGGCAAAAGGAGAAGTCTGAAATCATCACTGAGAAATGCTGATTGTACCCCGGCAGTTGTAGCAGTTGTGTTAACCACACGCCCGGGCAATCAGACCATGCCTGACCCCTGCAGGGACTTTTGGGGTACCTGCGGGCTGGCTCGTCCTATGCAGCTGTGAGGCTGCCTCTCCCTGGCCTCTCAGCTCTCTGATGCTCAGTGTAGGTTGATGGCGTGTTGTTAAAACGAAGCCCTCTGCCCACCTGCACAGCCCCCTCACCCTCCCTCTGAAAGTCAGGGCGTCACCTTGATTTGACAGAGGATGCATAAAACAGCACAAACTCTCTCCAGGCGTGGAGCTGGGCACAGCCAAAGCAGGAAGGATTCACTGTGTTTTATGGCGTCCATTATCTGAGTGGAAGCCCCCGAAGCCCAGTGGATGGATTGGTCATCATTGAAGCTAGATAGTGGGCATATGGAGCTTCAGTAATACATTCCAGAATAAATCATTCCAGTTCTTGGGAAATAACATCTGTTCTGTAAATTAGAATAGAAATATAAAAAGAAATATTTCTGAAGGAACCGGGGGCAGTTTTAATTAGCTGGAGATAATAGTATAAATCAGAAAGCTACCTCTAACTCCCTTAACTGACAAGGTAGGAAATTTGTAACAAGGGAGGAATTTGTCAGGTTAAGAAGTCTTGTCCTCTAGCCCTTTTTTCTGGAGTCATTCCCCACGACCCAGCACATCACATGGAGCTCATTTTTAAAATATATCTTTCAGGAGCACATTCCTTTGTGTGTACACAACATGAAAATAACTAGAGGTAATAGAGCTGCAGGTATTTATTGCATTTTGATTATGTGCCAGTCACTGTAATGAGCCTGGATGATAGAAACCATTGACTTTTTTTTTTTTTTGACACTGGGGATTGAACTCAGTACCTTGCATTTGCAAGGCCGGTGCAGTGCCAGTGAGCTAAATCCCTGGCCTGAAACCATTGATTTTAAAGAGCTGACATTCTAGCAGAGGGAAAGGGAGCACAGTGTGGTTGTAAAACAATAGATCTGTGATTAAAGTCCACACCTTGGCTGGAGGGAGGGGTTGGTGCATGGTGGCCCCTAAAGAGCAGCCACCCCACCAGCACCCAGACACCTGGCCTGGCCTGGCCCGCGAATCCTGGACTAGGAAGTAGTAAGGTCAGTGTTGGCAGACACAAAAGCTAAAGAGTCAGGTACGAAAGAGCTCGTATTCAGGCCAGGGTTTTGGTTGGAGCTGTACTTTGGCACATGCCATTGGTGATTTTAGGCTGGAGAATGGTGTGGTCAGAGCTGCCACCGGGAATTCTTTTCTAGGGAGACTTGACCTCTGATTATCTCTTCCTGTCCCTATGCTTACATGTGAGCTACAGTGTTTTCAGTTACAAGGAGTAGAAAATGCAGCTGCGGTGGGTTGTCCAGGGTTCAAATGTGTCCCCCAAAAGTGTGTGTGGAGGAAGCCCAGCCCCCAGGGTACGTTTGCAGAGCCTGTGAGGGCTGGAGCTGAGGAAGGTCCCTGGATCACAGACCTGCTGCCTGTGGGAAGGGCTGGTGTAGTTCTCAGCCGGCTCCACTCCCTTCTGTCTGTGGCTTCCAGTCTGGGATGTGACCGCTCATCCCACCCACGCTTCTGCCATTGCCATCTGCCTCTATGTGACCCAAGCCAGGCCCCAGCCAGCGCTGCGTCAGTGCCTGCCACCTGCCCGGGAGCCTCCTAAACCTACTTTAAAGCTGGACAAGCCTGTTTGCTTTATAAAATCAGCTTCCCTCAGCCATTTCATTACAGTAATGAAAATGGACCGATACAGTGGCTTAAACCTGACATGATTGGCCCTCGGAACCATTGTGCTAAATGAAGTAAGTTAGTCACAAAAGGGAAAATACTGCCCACTTCCGCTTACATGAGGTCTGAAGGAAGTGGGCTTCACAGAGGCAGAAAGTGGAGTGGGGGTTGCCAGGGACTGTGGAGTTACTCTTGACCAGGGGCTGGCAGAGTTTCAGTTTTACAGGATAAAAAAGCTCTGGAGGCGGATGCTGGTGAAGGCTGCACAGCAGCCTGAGTGTCCTCGGTGCCACTGAACTGCACAGCAAAAAAAGGTCACAGTGCACATTTTGTGTTGATTTGTATCATAAGGAAGATACTCCCAAACATGGCTTACACCAAATCGAAAATACACCCTTTGGAAACATGCCTGTAGATAGCAAAGCTCTGGACTGGGTCATTCCTGCTTCACCAGTATCAGAAGGAACCAGGCTGCCGCCATGCGCACATTCCTTCCGCCCTGGCAAGACAGCCATCTCAACCAGAAGTCACTTTCCACTTCCTGAGGATCAGGCTCAGAGCACAGAGGGCCCTAGCCGGGCTGGAGCCCCTGTCTGTCCACGCCTTGACTTCCTGTGGGGTGGACCTGCTCCAGCCTTTACCTCAGGTCAGTTCGGTCTGCACAAGGAAAAAGCAAAGCCTGCTGTCTGCTCCGAATGAATGAGCCAAGCCAGGAACTTCTTGTTATTTGGGGAGGAAACTAAGTTTAGGAACCGAACACATTTCTGGCCAGTGGGACTCGGAACAGAAAGCTCAGTGCTGAATGATTCCAGGTACGTGCGGTGCCCGTGACTGCTGCTCAGGGCTTCCTACTTGCTCTCCCATCCAACTCCTTCCTTATTTCACTGAATTCTTTGGGCAAATTGAGCTCTCAGCGCAATTGAAACAAACAGATGCGCTTTCTCAAGATTTTTTTTTTGGTCCCAGGGATCGAACTCAGGTCCTTACGCTTGCAAGGCACGCGGCGTAACCACTGAGGTAAATCCCCGGCCCTCAAGGTTTTTTTTTTAATTGAAGTATAACACACTTGATTTTTCACACAAGACTGGGGGTGCAGTTCACCCACGTTGTGGCAGATAACTACAGTTTTTGTGGCTGTATCATATTCCCTTGAATGAATATACCAGTTTTCCCATCCTACTGCTGATGAATATTTGGGTTCTTTCTAGTTTGGAGATGTATAAATAACATGCCTTTTCGTGAACATAAACATTTCTCTTTTCACTCAAGAGTGACGTTGCTGGGTAGTGGGGTACCCTGTGGCCCTAGACCCACAAATGATGTGTGCTCTTCTGATGAGAATCTCCTCTCTTCCCCGAGCCTGAGCTGCTGCCTGCGCCCATTTCTCTTCATGTCTTTGTCTTTCTCTTGCTGTACAGCAAAGCCCAAGTCAAACAGAAGCAGTGATAGTAACACAGGAAAGGTGAAGAGTTGCCCTTGGGGTGCTCCAAGCAGACAGCAGCCTGGGCAGAGCCCGGGAGCTGGAGGCGGAGTCCGAGTAAACTTGTGGATGCTGGGAAGATCCCCGGGGAGACCAGTAGCTGTGTGCAGCTCAGCTGCCTCCGTCACGACAGCTTCTGTACCACGTGCTTAACACCGAAAAGATCTTGAAACAAACATGGGAAATCCTGTTCCCAAATAGCAAATGTTTAGGTTAAAGATTAGGATAGACTTGCAAAAGCTAACAAGTATTTGCTTTCCTGCTGGGAGCTTTTGTCTTCCATTTAATTTACTCGTTAAATATTTATTGGACACAATCAATACCAATCGCTCAAAACCCGATGGTGAACAGGGTACACTGGAAGTGACACCATGGAGCTGGCAGCCCGGAAGCAGCCATAGCTCGGCACCTAGAACCTCGGAGGTGTGGCCTAGCACAGAGGCCAGGGGCCTGCACGGAAGTAACTCGGGCTGAGGTGTAGAGAGCCTGATGCTAGGGAAGGAACCAGGCAAGCCCAGGGGAGCCAGAGACAGTTGGAATTCACTGCAGCATCGCAGGGAGAGGAACCCAGAGACATCCCCAGACACCCAGTCCCGAAGTGCTGGCAGCCTCAGCTGCAGCCGCCAGCCTCTCTGAGAGATTTGTCTTCTCCAGACTCTGGACAGAGGGTTTCTGTCCCATTTATTCCTCAGCATCCTAGAGATTCAGGTCTGCTGTTACAGACGAGAAAGTGGAGGTTGGGGAATTCGGGAAAAGGTATAGATCTCAAGCCTGTGTCTCCCTGGTCCAGAAGCCCCTGCCCTAACCACGCCTGTGAGCCAGGCTCTGCCCTCAGCTCAGTGCTTACCCGTGGTCAGGCGTTCTTTGACAGACATCACTTGGGAGAGTGTATCGCAAACTTAAGTCTTAAACAAGTCCCTTTTAAAGAAAGAAAGTCCATGGACCTTAAGTCTTGATTTCAATCAGTTAACATTCCTTAAATACTGAGACAGCAAGAAATACCTAACAGCTCTCTGGCCGCCTTTTCTGACACAGAGCTCCTAAAGCCCTTGGAACTTCCTAGGTAGTGGGAGGTGACTCTTGGTGGAACCCTTGATAGGGGCTGGTCCCCAAGGAACTGAGCCTTGGTTAGAAGCTTGAAGCTTTCCGCTCCACCCCCATCCTGGGGGAGAGCAGGGGCAGGAAGCTGAGTTAATAATCGATCTTGCCTGCACAATGAAGCCCCTAAAAATCCCAAAAACCTGGGTTCCGAGAGCTCTCTGGATGGTGAATGCATCCATGCGCTGGGAGGGTGACACACCCTGCACCTGGCTGTTCATCTGTACCCTTTGTTGCGTCCTTTAATAAACCAGTAAACATTAAGTAAACATCCCTCTGGGTTCTGCAAGCCCTTATAGCAGGTATCTCTGAGGAGGCTCTGTGGGAGCCCCCAAACTGTAGCCAAGCCAGACAGAAAAAACCAGGTAGACCCACATGTACAAGTGATGTCTGAAGTTGGGGACAGTCTTGTAAAGCCAAGCCTCAACTGCATGGGGCCTGTGCCAACTGAGCAGCTGGTGTCAGATCTGAGTTAAGTTGTGGGCCACCCGGTTGGTGCCCACAGAGCAGTGGAGGATTGCACAGTACAAACACCCCACCTTTCAGCCAACTCACCTCTCTGAGGCTGGGGAGGGAGAGACTTGTCCGGAACCCCTTCTGTGCCTTGAACTCTGGCACCAACCTGGTTGGTTGCGTGCACCTTTGCTTGCAGGGCCATGTCAGGTAACCAGGTACCCTGGACGTCCTTTGGAGTCCAGGAGTCTCACACGGTAGGCCCCCCGTCCTCATTCTCCTGCAGCACTGCTCGAGGGTGCCACCCAGGCCCTGAAACGGCGAGCGTGCACATTTGCTGGGGCCCACGGATATGCAGGACGCGTACCACATGCTGTGTTAGCATCAAGGAAAGAGACTTGCTTCTGCCCACACAGCAGCTGCTGTATTTTTATACAGCTTGAATTCAACATGATAAAAATGTTGCAAACTTATTAAACTGGGACTCCACCTGGAAGGGGGTTTGGCCTCTGAAGGAGCTCAGGGGGCGGCAGTTGCTGACGTGGGAAGGTTACTACAGGGATGCTGATTAGACCTCTCTCCACTTTGGCTTCTCCACAGGAGTTGGCACCAGGAATTATTATAGGAAGATTGGCTACAGATTACAAGGCCCGTACATGGTGAAGATGCTAAAATAATGGCCACCGCAATCCCCCTTCATGCAGCACCCTCCCTGGCAGAAGACAGCAGATCCGCAAAGCAGACGGACCTCCACTGTCCCCTGACGAGGACGGCACCTCCTCCTGTGGCTGCGGTGACTGGGAACTTCCTTCAAAGCTGGGCCACAGGAGCCTGGAGCCACCCTCACCTGTGTGTGCCCAAGAAGTCTCTTCAGTTTTAGAGGTTTAATGATTTCTCCAATTTTCACAGTCTGCATGTGGGCTGCAGGTGACCTGTTTTTATTCACCGACAAGAGCAGATCAGCTGATTTGCACAGCGTAGCTCTTGAAGTGGGACTCGTGATAGTCATTTGAGGAGCAGCCTCGGGAGAAAGCTATTTATGTACTCTAGGGATGAAAGTCAAGTTGGGACATATAAAAACCATCACGCTTGGCTCCCTGGCCTTTAACTACATAATGCATTTACCCAGGAGTTAAGAAAATGAGCTTTTATGTTAATGGAAATGGTTACCATGCTGATGCTTTGACAGAAGGCTGATGGGGAAAGAGGAGTCAGGCTAAGGTTTTGTGTTAAACTTGATGGCAGCTGTCGCCAGCCCCTGCCATCCGGGAGCATGCCCTGCGCTGGCCATCAGAGCCTCCTGTGTCCAGGCGAGGCTGTCTGTACTTCCCATACACTGCTGATGCAGAGCAGTGTGGAAAGCCGTGGGGAGGTGCTGGAGAGGCCTGGGCTGTCCGTCCGTCCATCCGTCTGTCCTCAGCAGGCAGCATCCACCAGGAACAGTCAGGTGTGTGGCCCTCAGGCAAGATTTGCTTCCAGCCACAGAAGCTGTTCCCTGCATTTCATTAAAAGTGGATGTTGATTTGTGTTTAAGGCAGAAAGATGAAACTTTAGACTCAGCTGTGAAAGCAACAAAATGGAAAGCAGGCTCCAACGTAAAACTCGGGGAGTGATTGTTGTTTTCAGAGGCCTGTCTTGTACAGCTGCTTCCAGAGACCTCCTCGGTAACATGCTCAGGAGCCTCAGCCTCTCCGGGGCAGCTCCTGCTGGGACAGCATGGCTTCACCCTGGGCCCTGGGTTCTGTGTCACTCACAAAGTCTAAAGGCCTGAAAATAAAAGTCCTCAATGCACGGAGTCATGTGGTTTCGGTTTTTGGGTTTCCATGTCCCTGTAAATGCAGTGACATTTGCCTTGAGTTCACAGGTTCCAGTTTCCAACCTGTGACACTACTCATTTTCTCCTGTGTGCCTTTTGCCACTTCATTAAGCCGCTGCGAGGCAAACGGTGTGGCTTTCTATGGGCGCACTGGGGCACTCCAACAGCATTCCATGGGTGTGGCTTAATTAGGCTCTTTTTCCCTACAAAAGTAAAACTGTTTATTAAGGCACTGGCTGTCACACACACTGTCCAGGAGGTGGCGCGCCACCTACCACTTGCCCTGGGTGCACAAGGGTCTCCCTGAGCTCGTGCACAGAGAAGGGGGAAGCACCCTCACCTCTCTGGCCTTCCGTTCAACAGCCATTGCTCAGGACAAGTGAGAAATATCACTAAACGGTGATGTTTTATGAGCCATGGTTTCTATTCTAATGAAGCAGCTTCTCTACAATGTGTGACCTTGGACCAGTAAACTGAATTTTTCCTCATCTGTAAATGAGAATAATAGTACTGCCTCCCCAGATGTTAGGTGGCTCGTGTACATCAGGTTCTTAGAACAGGGTCTGTAGGGCATAAGACACACTGGAAGCACCAGCTAGTGTTACTGACATCTAACAAGTATGATATTGGGCCCATTTTTTTAGGGAGGGAGTTTCTAATCAGCTAACAGAATCTCCTTTTTTTCCCTGCGCTGTTTTTGTAGAAAGCATCTGGTGCTGAGGCCCTGCCTCTCCATCCTCTAGTCTGCCTTTCGCTCCCATTCATGGAAGTCTAGCATTGCAAATTGTCGGAAATATGCCTTAGGAGATGAGATACTAGCTGAGGTGGCAGCAGGAAAAAGCTGCTTTTTTTTTTTTTTTCTTTTGTCACCAGGGATCAAACTCTGGTCCTTGCGCTTGCGCAGCAGGCGATGAAACCACTAAGCCAAATCCCCAGCCCGGAAAAAGCTTCTTTAAATGCCAGCATCACTCAGGGGGCTTTCCAGAAGCTGTCCAGTGTCAGTGTGCTTGGCTGATCTGCAGTGCCCGAACCAGAAGCCATGTCCACCAGGGAGTCCCACCAAGCGAGTCCTCTGCCATTGGTGGCAGGAGCAGGCGTGTGTCTCTGTAGTAGAGTCACCTACACCAGCAGGGCCTTCATGCTTCTGAGACTTAGAATTCCAAGTAAAGCAGTGACTCAGCCAGCCTTTCTCAGGCCGCACTGTGCCACTCTTCCTGCTTGGGAGTCAGGAGGTGGAGTTTTCAGCTCACATTGAAGAGGGTGTTAATGGGTACTGAGCACCAAGTACTAAGCACTGTGCTGGCATGGTTATTTTATCCTCACCCCAGCTGGTGAGGAAGGTCTTGTATCACCATCCAGCTTTTATACCTGCAGGGAGTGGATGTGTGGATGACTTCATTAGAGAGAAGGCAAAGGAAGCAGTCTGCTCTTTGTACTTAAATAAGAAGAGCTTGTTCGGGTTCTAAAGGTTGTATATGCTCACTCTAACAAATGTAAAAGGGACCGAAAAGCACATGAGCTGAACACTAGCAAAGACGACTGTGGTTGACAGTAGCAAGTGTCCCCCCAACCCACACACACACACAGTTTATATAAAGCAGCCACACTGTGCGTGGACTCAGCAGAACACCAGGTGAGCGTCCTCCCATGTCAGTGTAGATCTGTTCCCCCTTAGCGTTGACCACCAGGCTGTCCGCTGTCTGCAAGGGTGCTGTGGCTTGGATGCATCCCCCAAAGTTCATGTGTTGGAAATTTAATCCCCAACACAACCATGCTGAGAGGGGACCCTTGAAGAAGTGATGAGGTCTCCAGGGCTCTGCCCTCCAGAAGGGATTAATGCTCAGATTGCAGACTAGGTTCCTGTTTCTTTTTTCCTTTTGCAATATAGAACCCAGGCCTTTGCACTGAGCTATATACCAGCCCTTTTTTATTTTGAGTCAGGGTGTCACTAAGTTGCCCAGGGTGGGCTCAAACTTGTAAGCCGTCTGCCTCAGCCTCTCTTGAGTGCTGGAATTACAGGCATGCACCACCACCCCTGGCTGCTTCTTGCCCTTCTGCTTTTCACTGTGGGACGGCACAGCAAGAATCCCCCACAGAAGCAGGTCGTTTGACCTTGGACTTCCAGCCTCCATAACTGTAAGAAATAAATCTTGGTTCCTTAAAGAATACCCAGCATCGTGTATTCTGTGATAGAGCAAAAGACTGGTTCAAGGTACCACCATTTAAGGAAGCAGGGTTCTGTGTCTAATCCATGTAGGTTCTCACTGTCGGAACACTTAGAATCAGGTTTTAAGCACAGGGCTGTGCAAACGTGCAGATTGAATCCTAAGATTCACCTTAGATTTTTTCTTAAGCGGATTCACTCATCCAAGGCCAATGGCCTATGTTCTGCCCTAAGGTTGTCCCCTACCTTCCCACTCCTCGAGCATGGCCTGCCTCATGGGTTGAGAGGGGAGCAAGCCTCTCTGTCTGCTGCTTGGCCTGTCTCGTTCAGAAGGTAGCAGCACCCTCGATCATGACCAATCCCATCACACAAAATGTCAGGGCGCCTGCTGGCTGGGAGGCACTGGAGCGTGAACGTCCTTTATTGAGGTCTCTCCTCCCTTGATGTATGGCTTTGAGTCATGACCATTCCATGCCAGCTGCAGCACCCTGGAGAAGGTCACCCTCTTGTCTCAGGTTAGAAAATGTGAGCATGGGGAGACGTGACGGTACCTGCTGTCACCACCAGGGCAGGCAGGGGACAGGCTGTCAGTACAGACCCCACTCCCACCACCCCCAGGAAGAGCAGCCTGGTGTTTTGCCACCAGGGTTCAGGGATTGCTGCTGCTTCTGGCCAGTTCTGTAGGGACAGGATGTGGTCACCTCATGTTCAGGCAGTGGGCAGAGGGTCACCACACCTACCCAAGGAAAGGAAAGGACAGGAGCCCTGGAGACCAGGGACAGGAGCTGTGTGTTGAGCAGAGTGCCGTGCCTGGAGTCCCTCATGAGCACCCTGGGAGGGGAGCACTGTGGTCTCCCTTGGCCAGGGACATCCCACAGTTCAAACCAGGGAAGTGACGAGCCAGGCCACAAGGTAGCCAGTAGAGAGCTGGTTGTGAAGGCAACGAGCTGATATTGGCACACTTGCAAAATTTCAAGGATTCTCATACCTGGGAACAGAGGTGGCACGAGGGTTTCTAAAATAAAGGTTCAGGCTGGCAGGAGGGTTGGAAAAGGGTCAGACTTGAAGCAGACAATGTTTGCCCCACCCCAGCTGCCCAAGCCCCACTTGGCACAACCACCAGGGAGCTCCCTCGAGGGAGTGCCCTTGATGAAGCAGCCAGAAGAAACATCCAGACAAGGAGTGTGGGAGTGGGAAACATGGAATGAAAGAGCCAGGGGCAGAACTGGAACAAACACTGAAAGTCTCTGTTGTAGAAAGCAGTGGACACTTCTGAGTTAAAAGGAAGATTCAGTCCACACATCTCATTTTGCTTCTTTCCAGCACACACAAGACTAAGGTGAATGAGTTCTCTTAGTAACACATAAACAAGCAGGATATGGCAGTGCACACCTGTGATCCTAGCTACTCAGGAGGCTGAGGCAGGAAGATCAATAGTTCAAGAGCAGCTTGGATGATGTAAAGAAACCCTGTCTCAAATTTTAAAAATAAATTAAAAGGGATGCAGTGGGCTGGAGGCAGTCTGGATTGAGCGCAGGGTGTTTGAGTTCCTGGGCTACATTTGCCGTGGGTTCCAGGTCAAGTATATAATCAATTTGGAGTCTACCTTTGGCTAAGGTATTAGACCTCAGGCTTCTGAGAGGATGGTGGAATGGTGAATAGTAGAGAAACAGCCTCTCCTAGATTTGGTGTCGAGACACTGGAATATACCAACATGAACAAGAGAAGAAGGAGGAAAGTGGGTCCGTGAGACCCAGAAAGGATCTGAAATGAGAATTGGAGCCAGTGGGAAGAGCAAAGAAAGAGACCTCGATGCAGAAGAAGGAGGTGGCAAGCAGTGCTTCCTCCTTGAGCCCTGACTCCATGGGAGGGATGGCTTGAACCTGCAGCTGCAGGATGGCTACTGGCAACCCCAGAGGCCTCCACAGTGAAATGCACCAGTGGAATGTAGCAGTGAATGCAGCAGACTGCAGTGGCTGGTGAGTTATTCGGGTTCAGATGGCCTCCAGGAGAGGACAGTTAGCCAATAGCCTTCTTGGAGAGAGGACAACTGAGCTTGGAACTCAGAGCAGCTGCAGTCTGGCTCCATATAGCAGCTCCCAGTGTCAGGGTGAGCTGGAATCAAGTTCATCAGCAGGAGTCAAGGAACCAAGTTCAAGCTGGCAGGAGTCACACAGAGTGTTGTAGGCTGAACAAATTGGGTTCCAGCCTTACAGCCAGAAATCAGCTTGAACTTCAGTGAGACTAAAGATGCATACTTGCTGGGATTATCCACTACCCCACCAGTAAATGTATGTCTGGCTTGCTGGGATTAATCAACAGGGATCTGGGATCTGAGCACTCTGTTTACCAGTGACAGCGGAGACATGCCCTGAAGTGAACTTTTTCTTCCTCTTCCTCTTCCTCTTCTTCTTCTTTCTTCTTTCCTTTTTTTGTTTTTGTTTTTGTTTTTGGTACTGGGGATCGAACTCGGGTCCTTGCACCTGCGAGGCAGGCGGCAGAACCACTGAGCTAAATCCCTGGCTGCTTTTTGTTTTGTTTTGCTTTTTCTTGATTGTTTTTGTTTTATATGAGAGCAAACATTGTTTCTAGTTTTTGTTGTTGTTGTTGTTGTTGTTTTGTTCTGTTCTTGTTTTTACTTCTTCCTTCTCTCTTTCCCCCCTTCTTCACCAGTTTCCCAAAGTTCTCATAATCTTCCTTTGGCCTCTAGCCTTGCTTCTAATCTCTTCTTCTTTTTCTTGTTTCTCTATTTTTCCCCTCCAACCCTTTTAAATTTTCCCCCAGTGGCCATAATGAGGACATATTTACTGTATACAATTTACTGGTTCACTGTAGATTTTGTTACATAATCAAAAATATAGTTCATATGGTTAAATTAATAGTAGCAAATTAATATTTTTCTATTACTTTCTCATTTTCTAGGCTGTGTTTGGTGCTATTATTATTGCTGTTTGTACTACTTTAGAGAAGGAGACATAACTGTTCTAATAAGTTGTTCTTCTTGGTATGCTAAGACTGAGATTGCCTGAGGGTCATAAACAATCCTATAGGCCAGTGCCAAAGAACCAGCAGCTAAGCCAAATAGGCAGCAACTTCTCGTCCCCAACCAATTGAAGAGGTAGGATCTTGCAACAGTCTCAAAACCCAAAAACCAGCTACACCTGGAAGACATCTCTGAGAAATAGTCATTTCCCAAGGGTTTTCAATACTAGCAATAAAGCTATTTGCTATAAGCAATTTACAAGCATCAACTAGGAATTAAACTAAAAAAAAATAGAAAATTAGAAGATACTTAAGCAAGAGGAACCCCAGAATGCCAGCTCACCAAAGGCAAACCCAGAGGGCAGTGAGGTAGAACAATTTGAAAGCCACCCAACTGGACTCTCTGAAGTGGTAGCAGCAGAAGTAACAATGAATGATTCCAGATGAATGAGGCTCTAGAAAAAAATCAAATGAGAAATAATTCCTCAGATAACTACAGAGATGGTGACCTTAATGAAAGACATGGTTAGTGACCCTAGAGCAGATACAGAAAAAAAAAATAGAGAAGTTTAGGAAAATGATAGAAACCAAGATTCAAACAGACTACATACTAGTTTAAGTACATGCTTAAGTAAATGCAAGGGAATTGAAATCATCCCATATTATCAGACCATAGTGCAATCAAATTGGAAATCAATGGCAAAAGAAACCACAAAAATTTCATAAACAGATGGAAATTAAATAACATCCTCTTGAAAAACCAATGGGTCATAGATGAAACTAAAGGAGAAATTAGTTTCTACAATTAAACGATAATGCCAATACAATATAGCAGACCTTATGGGATGCAATGAAAGCAGTTCTACAAGGGATATGTATAGCGGTAAATTCTCATATTCAAAGGAAGCTCAAATAACCTAGTGTTGAACCTCAGTCTTCTAGAAAAAGAAGAGCAAGTCAAGCCCAAGCTCATATGAAGAAGGAAATTATAAAGATCAGAGCAGAAATTAATGCAGTGGAGACTAAGTAAATAATACAAAGAATCAATGAATCAAGTTGGTTCTTTGACAGATTAAATAAAATTGACAAACCCTTAGCCAATCTTATCAAAAAAAGGAAAGACTCAGATCCATGCAATTAGGAATGAAAAGAGTGAAATCACAACAGATCCTTCAAAAATCCAGAAGATCATCTATACCTACTTCAAGAACCTGTATTCTAATTCAGTGGAAAACACAGAAGAAATGGACAGATTCCTAGATACATGTCAATTGCCAAAGCTGAATCAAGAAGATATAAAAATTCTAAATAAACCAATATCAGTAAATGAAATTGAAGATGTAACTAAAAACCTACCAACAAAGAAAAGCCCAGGCCTTGACAGATTCACTGCTGAATTCTACAAGAAATTTAGAGAAGTCTTAATGCCACTACTTCTCAAACTCTTTAATGAAATTGAAAGGGAAGCAGTACTCCCAAATTCATTCCTGGAAGCAAGCATTACCCTTATACCAAAACCAGAGAAGGACCCAACCTAAAAAAGAACTACTGGCCAATCCCTTGATGAACGTAGATAAAAAAATCCTCAATAAGATATTGGCAAATAATGCAGCAAATCATCAAAAAGATTATAAACCATGACCAAGTAGGATTCATATCAGGGATGCAGGGATGGTTCAATATATGCAAATCAGTAAATGTAATACACTGTATTAACAAAACCAAGGACAAAAACCATATAATTATCTCATTGGATGCAGAAAAAGTGTTTGACAAAATCCAACACCCATTCATGATAAAAACCCTACTCAATCTGATAAATGCTACCTATTACAAACCAACAGCCAGCATCTTACTAAACTGTCAAAAACCAAAAGCTTTCACTCTAAAATCAGGAACAAGACAAGGGTGTCCAGTATCATCACTCTTATTCAATATAGTCCTGGAAACATTAGCCAGCGAAATTAGACAAGAGAAAGAAGTAAAAAGAATAAGGGCAGGAAAGGAAGAAGTTAAATTATCATTATTTGCAGATGACATGATACTCTACATAGAAGACCCCAAAAACTCCACCAAAAGAATTCTAGATTTAATAACCAAATTCAGTAGCATAGCTGGATACAACACTCAAAAATCAATAGCTTTCCTGTACACAACTAACAAACTCACTGAGAGAGAAATGAGGGAAACCACACCTTTCACATTAACATCCAAAAAAATGAAATACTTAGGAATCAATCTAATGAAATTAGATTGTACATGGATTGTACATTAGATGTACATTGAAAACTACAGTACTCTGAAAAAAAGATCAAAGGGGATATCAGAAAATGGAAAGATACTTCTTGTTCTTGGGTAGGAAGAATCAATACAATGAAAATGGCCATACTTCCAAAATTGTTATACAGATTTAATGCACTCCCCATCAAAATACCAATAGCATATCTCACAGAATTAGAGAAAACAATCCTAAAATTCATTTGGAATTTTAGAGACCTAGAATAGCAAAACCAATTTTGGGCAGCAAAGGCAAAGGGGGCATCATAACTGCTGACTTGAAATTATCCTACAAAACTACTGTTTTAAAAACAGCATGGTACTGGCATAAGAAAAAAAAACCCAGACCCAAGGATCAATGGAATGGATTAGAAGATTCAGAAACAACTCTAAACATACTCAACCACCTTGTCTTTAACAAAGGAGCCAAACATTTTCACTGGGAGAAAGATAACCTCTTTAATAAATGGTACTGGGAAAACTGGCTTTCCAAATGCCAAAGATTAAAACTACACCCATATCTCATCATGCACTAAACTAAAATTGAAATGAATCAAAGATCTAAATATTAAAACAGACACACTAAATCTGCTGTAAGATAGAATAGGTAAAACTCTTAAAAACATTGGTGTAGGCAAAGATTTTATGAACAAAACCCCAATTGCATAGGAACTATCACAAACAATCAACAACTGATCCCCCCCAAAAAAAATTTGCACAGCAAAAGGAAACAGCAACACAGTGAAGAGACAACCCAAACTGTGAGAAAAAATTTTTGCCAGCTGTTCCTCAGACGAAGGACAAATATCTAGAATATATAAAGAACTAAAAAAAAAAATCAGACCCCCCCAAATTTAAAGACCCAATACAAAAATGGCCATCTGAAATGTGTAGACACTTCTCAGATGCAGTAGAACTGGCAAGTAAATGTACAAAAAAAATGTTTATCACTGGTCTTTCGAGAGATGCAAATTAGAACAATGCTGAGCCATCTTACTGTAGAAAGAATGACTATTATCAAGAAACCAACCAATAACAAATGCTTGTGGGGCTGTGGGGGAAAAGGAACCCTTCTCAACTGTTGGTGGGAGTGTAGACTGGTGCAGCCACTGTGGAAATCAGTATAGAGATTTCTCAAAAAACTAGGATCAGAGGTCCCATTTGACCCAATTATTCCCCTTCTTGGTTTCTTCCCAAAAGAATTAAAAGCATCATACCACAGTGATACATGCACACCCATGTTTACAGCAGCACAGTTTGTAATAGCTAGATCTTGGAAACAGCCCAAATGCCCATCAACTGGTGACTGGATAATGAAGATGTGAGTACTACTCTGCCATAAAAAAAGGATAAGCTTCAGACATTTCTAGCTAAATGGATGCACATTGAGACCACACTTTTAAGTGAAATAAATCCAACACGTGTTTAAGTACTGCATGTTTCTCTGGTGTGAGAAATGAAAAATGTAAATAGGACCAAAATGTATAATATTGGGAAATGGGAAGAAAATGTTCAAAATGAGAAGGGAAACAAGGGAAGAGGGAGGAGAAAAAGAAGGAGAGGATAAGAAAAGAAGAATAGAAGGGAAAATGGAGACAAAGCTTTTGTAAATAAGAAGGGGAAGGCTGGGGATTTAGCTCAGTGGTTTCACCAGCTGCTGCACAAGCACAAAGACTCAAGTTTGATCCCTGGTACCAAAAAAAAAAAAAGGGAGGGGAAGAGAGGTTGAAGGGAGGGGAGAGGAATGGGAAGAAAGAAGCAATATATATCATGTACAGGTAAAAATTCCCTATGATGAATGTTATATCTAAAATGTACCAATAATGTTATTTTATTTTTTGGTACATTTTAGATACACTGAGGACAAAAGGCCTGTAAGTTTGATGGGAAGTGGAAAAGTTATGCCTACAGAGGATGGAGAATCAGAATGGCTTTGGACTTCTGAACAGCAACTCTTAACTCAAGAAAGGAAAAAATGCCTTCAAAATTCTGAAGGAAAAACGTTTCCAATCCAGAATTCTATCCTCAGCCACATTATGAGTTAGTTTAAAGGACAGAATAAAATCATTTTCCAACATTTAAGGTCTCAAAAGTTTACTTTCCTTGTACTTCTCTATAAACTCCACTTGCTAGAGGTGGAAGATACTGAACAGACCAAAGGCAAAAATGTCTGGGGAGCAAGACTGAAGATGAGACCAGGAGGCTTGAGAAATATATAAACTTCCTGGAGAGTGGAAAGTAGAATCACTAAAAATTAAAGTACCATAGGGGGGAATTGTAAGGAAATTGTAAGGAATTGTTAAATACACACTAAAAAGATAGTAACATTAAGACCAAACATATGTGTTAGATAGCTTTCCATTACTGTAACAAAATACCTGAGGTAATCAACTTAAAAAGAAGAAAGGTTTGTTTTGGTTCATGGTTTCAATCTCAATTGGCCCTATAGCTTTGGCCTGTGGTGATGCAGCACATCATTGCAAGAACCATGACCTCTTAGAACAAAAAAGACAAAAGAGAAAGAACAGCATTCCACTCTCCCCTTTGAGGACTCGTTTGCCCACCCCTCCACCCCCATGACCAAAGGATACCCCACTAGACACAATGTCATAAAAATTTCCAGGCTGAAGACCAAGCCTTTGACACATGGGCCCATTGGGAATATTCCAGATCCAAATGAGCAATACACTTGGGATTTTAACAAACACAAATGGAACACATTCATATTGAGTCAAATAACAGAGTCCAACTTTTTTTAAATATGAGATGTTTGGGCCAGGGATTTGGCTCAGTGGTTTCGCCGCCTGCTGCGCAAGCGCAAGGACCCGAGTTCGATCTCCGGTACCAAAAAAAAAAAAAAAAATTAGGTACTAAATATGAGATGTTTAAGATGGAAGGTTAAATTTAATAGCTATCTAATCTGTTCTATCTAGCCACTAGTCTCTTAAATATCAACTGAAAGCAAAAACTGGAGTTGTATTAATATTAGACAAAGCTGAATTTGACTCAGGAATATAAAACATATGAAAGAGAACTTTATTGTGAAACAACCTGGGATCTACAGTGAGTCAACTGAGCTCAGTCATTTTGTACCAAGTAACCTATAACTGAAGTATAACTTTTAAAAATGTAAAAATGTTGATGCTCAGGCAAATACAGGAAAAAAAAGTGTCCAAGAATTCATTTAATTAATGAAGAGAGGAACCAGAAAGAGGTTAACGCCAGTTGAGAGAACGTTTGAAGAGCTGAATGTGTGCATTCAATCTGAATGTATTAATTTAATTAGGTGGGGTTTGGGGGGTTTTTTTGGTACCAGGGATCGAACTCAGGACCTTGAGTTCACGAGGCAGGCGGGGAAACCACTGAACTAAATCCCCAGCCCCCTGAATGTGTTAATTTAATAGATCGTGGGTCATGGGTTGGGCGCCAAACTGATTCATGTCCAACAGACCTTTAGCAACCTTTGGAGCTATCTATTCCTCCAGGACATAAATGTCCTGACACAATCTCCGGATCACCCTCCGCCCCTGCAGACTTGTAAAATACCTGCGAAGTCCAATGGAGCCCAGCGTGGCACTGGACAAACACGTAGAAATCCCTTTTGTCCTTTTCCAAATCTCAGATAATTTTCCTTGCAAAAGCACAAGAAGCAGTAAATGCAGGGAAACTGACAAAACAATAGCACAGAAGACTAATTCATTTCTGTCTAGGAAGATTAATTTTTTTAAAAAATGTTAAGTGAAAGAAATCAGACACACAAACTTAAATATCACATGGTTTCTCTCATATGAGAAACCCAAAGTACAGTATATGTGCTGCCGAAGCAAGCGTGAGAAACCCAAAGTCCAAATAGATGTGATTAACAAAAGAGCAAAGTAAAAGATAAGAGAATAGGAAATAGGAAGATTGATCTTTTGCCAAAGGGAAGGGGACCCAGAGATGGTGGAGGGGAAGGGGATGAACAAAAGCATTAAGATGTGTAACATACGTTTACCAACTCCCCACAATTAATGTCATTATTTACTGCAAACATGGACTAATAAAAATAAAAGCTAAGAAAAAAAGTAGAAATATAGGGCGGGGGCTACACCCTCAAATGCCCACGGGGCCAGGGTTGACAGAAATGAGTGAAGTAGGCTTAAGAAAGAGACCAACACACAAGTAAAATGAAGTATGCTGTAACGTATGGCATGCTTCCACCAGGATGTGATGATAATGTCTCAGCCTTTGGGCTGAAGTCGCTTGCGCTGGGTGTGGTGAGGACAGGAAGCTGGACTGAATGCTCTCTAGGGGTTTGATAAGCCACAGCAGAACTGGTAACCCAAGAACCCTAGCAGAGCCAATCTCACCAGATACCCCAGCAAAAGAGCCAACTGGAAATGCCAGTGAGGAATTACCGAAAGGAATTCCTGGGAGGGGAGGGAGGTAGGCACCACACCAGCCCACTGGGGGCCACCAAGGGAACTACTAAGAAAGATGGTGCGTGCTCACAAGAGGGGTCTTGTGTCTCCCCCAACTGTGGAAATTCCTAGCAACTGGTGAGGCGCTGGGGTCTAGACCTGTAGACAGGTGAAGGAGGGCTTGGGGAGAACCGAGTCTGCATTCGAGCGGACATGGAGATGATTCCCTCTTTGGTGTTCTCAGCAGAGAGGCCAAGGGGGCTGTGGGAACCAGGGACCTACAGGGTAGCAGAGGGTCTGTGCAAGAAATGATGAGAAATGAAAAAATGGAAATAAAGTCTTTGTAAATAGGGAAGGGTGGAGGGGGTGAAGGGAGGGCTAGGAATGGGGAAAAAATAAGAACCAAGATGCATTATGTAAAGGTACAATTCCCAATGAGAAATGTAATTGTGTTGTATACCTACAATGTACCAATAAAGAATTTAATAAAGTGAAAAAAAAAAACAACAAACCTGGGCCAGGAGACATGTTCCCACGAAGCGAGGGACACAGGGACATGGCCAGCTTGTGGCGAGAGGGTGTCTGCAGGGTTAGGAATGTGATTGACAAGAGTGTGTTGCTGCAGTAACAGACTAAGGGGAACCAGAAAGACCTGTCTCTTCAGTCTTCATGGCCTCTCTTTATGGCCTTCCTCCTGTGGGTGTGGGCATGTGCCCTCCACAGTGAGGGTCTTCAAGAGAGAAGGAAGATGGTGACCTTCCTAGGTGTTAGGGTTTAGATTTGAATCACCCCTAAACTCATGTGATAAGGCCCAGTCAGCTGATGAATCTTGGGGAAGTGATCAGATCATGAGAGCTCTGACTTTGTCCAGTGGATTAATCCATTGATGAGATCGTAATCTGATGGCATTATTGGGAGTGATAGAAACAAGAAGTGACCCCTAATGGAGGGGAGTGGATCATGAGGTCATGACCTTGAGGACTATATCTCGTCCCCAGCCAATTCCTCTCTAGCTTTTCCCTTTGCTCACTGCTTCCTGGTCACCACAAAGTGAGCAGCTTTCCTTCTCCACGCCCTTCCACCATGATGTTTCTGCCTTACCACTAGCCTAAACAAGTGGAGCCAGCTGACCATGGACTGAAACCTCTGAAACCATGAGCCAAGATAAACCTCTCCTCCTTTGTTTGTGTCAGATATTTTATCACAGCTGAATAACACTCTAGGCCTTAGGGCTGGTTTAGGGGCGAAAGTTCTAGTTTCTATGACCTGCCTTGGAGCAAAAGAACTCTGGTTTCTCAGACTTGCTTCTGGGGAGAGAGATGGGAGGATGAAAGAAGGTCAGAGAGACCTTGCTTCCGAGCCTGCTGAGAAGGTCATGGAGCAACAGCACACTGCAGTCTCTGGTGATGTTCATGTTGCTCACAAGCTCTGCACTTAGCCCCCCAAGTTTACCCACCTTCAGAAAGCCCACCTATATTATAAAACTTCCGGGGTGGCTCATTGACATCATTCACCTATTCCCCAGAACTGTCTCTAGCAGGGAAACCCACAGAGTGCTGGTGGAACCCCCTGGAGGAGGAAAACCCAGGAAGCCTTCTGAGGGCAGGTCCACTGCTATGGTTTGGATGTGGTTTAAGTGTATCTCCTACTGGTTCATGTGCCGGAAGCTTGGTCCTCAGTGTGGCAATGTACCAGGTCAGGACCTTAGGAGGCCGGGCCTCATAGGAAGTCTGTAGATCACTGAGGGGGCTGCCCTTGGTAAGTATTTGTGCATTTTTCTCTGGGTTCCTACCACAGCAAATTGTTAGAAAAAGAAGAAGACTAGACCCTACATCTTCCCAGCTTCCTGTCTTGCCATGTGATCTCTTTTACTGCCGCCATTATACACCATCCTCCATGAGGTTCTCCCCAGAGGCCCAACAGAAAGGGCTGCCCAATCCTAGCAGCTCTACAACCAGCAGCTAATTTATCCTCTTTTGGGAAAGTACCCAACAGGTATTTTATTATGGCAAGAGAAAACCAACTAAGCCAGCCATGGAGGATGAAAAAGAGTTTGCTAGGAAGGAAAATCCTGGGCCAGCACCAGACTATCACAAGGCTGAGTGCAGGCACAGGTGGGAGCAGGGGATGGGGAGGGGGCCTGTCTGGGCAGGTGTCCCAGCACGAGGTGGAAAGACCAGTTTTAGAAAGAAACTCACTGAACCAAGCAAAGTCCAGAGGACGTCTGAGAACTCAGTGTGGAGATTCAAGCTGCAGCAGTGACCAGATCCAGAGAGACATGGGGGCCACAGGGCAGGCAGGACCCTGACTCACCTTGTGCCCCTTTGTGTTCCCAGGCCCTGGTGCCCAGCAGGCACCCAGAGACTGTTTGCTGGGGGAAGGCAAGAACAGAAGGATTTGAAGGCAGTGTGTGTTCTGCCGCTGTGCAGAAGAAAGCTGAATGTACTGGTCAGACGGTTGTTTTCCTTTTATGTTGTGTTTTTAGGTATTTGCCCTGCCAAACACAAAGGTAAGCATGGCTGCTTTACATCTTTTGCTTGTTTGGGTTTTCTTGTTGTTACTTTCTGTTTTCTCAGACAAGGTTTTCCTTTGTAGTCCAGACTGGCTGTGAACTCAGTGATCCTCCCTCCTCAGCCTCCCAGGTGCTGGGATTACAGGTGTGAGCCACCTTGCCTTTTAACTTACTTTTCATATTTTACTGTCAGTGTTATAACTAGGAAGTTTTCTGTGCTTTCAAAATCAGCATCAATCTGCTGCTTCAAACTCCAGGGTCTGTCTCCTGCTATGGATTCTCCTGGGCCTCTTTGCCCCTCGGCATGTGAGGGCTCCTCCCACCTTCATGTGGCTCCTGTGACATTAGACATTCAGCATCCCTGGCTGCCACTGCCACCTCCCACTCCATGGGCCACGTGGACACGACTGCACTCTGCTCTGAGGTGACGGGTGATCTATCAGTGACAACTGTGTCCCCTCCACACGAGCGCCAATCACCCATTTCCGATTGCACACTTGACATTTCTATGGTAACATCCCACTGTCGCCTCAGAGTCATCTAAAATTAAGCTTCCGTCCCTTCATCCCCACGAGCCACTGACCTGTGTGACTCCACTGCTGTTAATGACTTCAGCAGCCTCCCCACCACCCAAACTCCAAGTCGTAGTGGCTCTGGCCTTGGTCTCCTTGCTCCCTTCTGAGTAGGTGGCCCATTACCAAGCTCTTTCCTCGTGCTTTCTCACCTTTTCCTCTGCATCCCCACTGCCTTGACCACCTTCTAGGTTCATCCTACTTCACCTCTTCCCTTCCTGGCCCATCTGCCTGCTTCATTTTCTCTGTCCTTTGAGCCATCAAGTTAACCTTCTGGGATCAAAAAAGCAACAGTAGCCAGCGTTGATTAAACACCTAGCGTCTGCCCGGCACTGTTCTAAGATCTACACATACAGTATATGCATACATCCAATGCTCACAGCAACCCTCATTTTGTTACTCATCTTACAGACAGAAAACTTCAGGCACAGAGAGGTTCAGTAGCCTGAGCAAGAACATACAGCCTGGGACAGGAGCAGTAGGATGACACCAGGGCTCCCCACTTCTGCAGAAAGTAAGCAGAACTCCATCCTCCTCCGCCAGCCTGACCTCACTCTCTGGCTCAGAAGTGCCTGTTTCAGTGAGACGGTTCCCTTTCCTGCAGCTGCTATGCCCGGTGCTTCCCTCCTGGGCCCCACATCCGCCCCACCCCCTCTGCCTCCTGTCCTGTCCTCCAGGCAACTCAGCGAGTGCAGCCCAGCTCTCTTTGGGGCCATCCCAGCTCCCCATGGTCTGTGCAGCCTCTGGGCTGTGTCAGACCAGTTGGACAATTCTTTCTGCCCAGTGGTCAGATTCCCAGAGAAGGAAATATGGGTTCTTGGTACCCTAATTACCACCCGTCAGGCAATTATTGGCTATCTAGGAATTGGCCACTGTTCCACCCAAACTTTGCTTCAGCCTGTCTCTACCATTCTGCCTGATCCCCAAGCTTCAGATAATAGCATCCAAGCTCTTTGTTTACAACTTGCTCAACCATAATGATCCTACTTCCGTTTCCTGTCCCCTCTTGGTATGTGTCCCCCAAGCATCAAGTCCTATTGGAACAAAGTTCAGGACCATGAGAGGACAATGCTGGACTCATATCTGTCCAAGTTTATATGGCACAGTCGGATTGGAAATCAATGCTGTCAATTCCCTTTTGCTGCATCCATCAGAACCATTTCATGCTAATAGGAACTTTTGATTTTTGGCTTTGTACAGATACCCTGGGGCAAATTCTTCAACTGAATACATGCAAGACACAAACTGATCCAGCTCATCAGTGCTACTCAGTGCCACTATGGTACCGGGGCCCCTTCTCTTCTGGGGGCATGCATGCCCACGGGATGGACACGCTGGCACAGCTGGTGTGACGGGGCACTTGCCATGGAAGACATTTCAAGATGGCGACATGCAGTCATATCAAAATATAAATGCACCATTAATTTTGCTTTCTATCTTATTTTCAATTTCCAAGGAGTATTCAGAGTAGACGTCTTCCCTGTCCCGGGCCCTCCCCCTCTCCCTGAGCCTGGTGGTGCTGAGGGATGGAGTAGGAAAGGCTGTGGCTCACAGGACTGGATCTCCTCATTTCCTCACCCACTCTGCTCTTTCTACTAGGATAGACGTGAGTGCAAACTGCCAAAGGTAAAAGGACCCACCTCAGCACCTCCCCAAAATCCAGCGCACCTCTTTTCAGCAGTAGTATGCATTTGGGCATAGCTATCTATTTACATGCTTGATTTTTTTAAAGGTGAAATTTCAATTATATGTCCTAATATTGTGGTGATGACATATTTTTACATTTTTTACTTTTATTGGTACATGTCTGCGGTACATACCAATTACGTTCACTGTGGGGAGTTGGTACACGAACATAACGTATCTTAATTCTTTTTATGCCCCCTTCTCCTCGTCCTCCTTCCCTCCCTCTATCTCCTGGTCCCTTTCCTATTTGCAAAAGATCTATGTCCCTGTATCTTATTATTTATTTTTTACCTTGCTCTTTAATTCATTTATACTTTCTCATATAAGAGAAGCCAGGCAATATTTAAATTTGTGTTTGATTTATTTCATTTAACATTATGGCCTCAAGGTGCACCTATTTTCCTACAAATGACTCAAGTTTATCCTTCTTTATAGCAGAGTAGTATTCCATTGAAAGACACAGATACTAAGAATTATCCTGATGTCAAAATGGTAGCATGGATCTGTCATTATCTGGCCCTTTGCAAAAGAAATGATGTCTTTTTTTTATCTGAATGCTGAGGATTGAATGGAGGGTCTTTGCCCGGAGCTGCTTCCCAGCCCCTTTAAAAAAAACCAAAAAGAAATTATTTTTTATTTCGAGTCTGGGTCTTGCTAAGTTACTAAATTCCCCAGGCTGACCACCACTCCTAGGGCAGAGAAGGTGAGTTAATCCCAGAGCCCAGGAGGAGGCTCCCCCACTGCCATTCCACCGCTCCTAGGGCAGAGGAGGTGAGCTGCACAGGTGCCAGCAGCACACCCCCTACGTGGAAATCAGAAGACACGTAAACAAGCCTCAAAAACAGACTTCAGATCACCTATATCAACCTCAAAGGGAAACAAGATGGAACAATCTGATGATACTCAACCACCTGGACTCCCTGAACTGGCAACAAAAGAGGATCTGGAAAAAATGAAATCAGAAATAATTT
>NW_004624758.1:22931643-22978011 GCF_000247695.1 Heterocephalus glaber
ATATATATGTTATAACTTTGTATTATAAGAATTGCAAGTCCATAGGCCTGAAATAAATTTCCAAAACCATGAATAGTGTCCATCTTTGGGTAACACGACTATACTTTTTCTCCCTACTACTCCAAATATCCAGCTTTGAAGAGCATATATTACTTTTATAATGCAATAGGAGACATTTTATTGCTGTGAATAATTATTATCACTTCACAATTCAATATCCCTAAACACTGGGTTAGTAGCAATCATCTGTCTTGCCTGTAGGATTATTCACCTAATCAAAAAGTCAATCAGAAAAGAATTAAGGACTCACCATTTTATCTATCATTTGTCAGTGGGCTGGCTTTGGAAGGACAAAATGGTATGGGATAAGCATTTATAGGACTCTGAATGTTGACTTTGACAAACTGAAGGATATCGCCTAGACAGGGTGTAGTGCTTTCCAGAGACAAAATCCAGCAATCAGAAAGAGTGGGATCTGCTCATCTGAAAGCAGTCATGAAAGCTGGCTTCTAGGCCTTGATCTGCTATCAGTTGCCTGTGCTATGTTGGGGAAATTCTGAAAAAGGATATTCACTTTTCAACTAGATATTTAAGGTCTTTCTGCCTTTATCCGTCCATTAAACCTATTGAAAGAAGTCGGTAATCCGTAGAAATTCTTACTCTGAAGAAAACATGCTCTTTGTGGGCATGCACAAGAGCACGGGAAATGTAAGAGGGACACCAGGAGAAAGAGTCCTGGAGAAATAGTAGACTAAAGTGCAAAGATACGTGAGCAAGGATGTTCTTTACAGTGGTTTATAAACCAAAAACACAGCAACAATGTAACATTCCAACAGAAAGGGAATGACTGAATAAATTACAGTATAGTCCAAAACTGTAACGCAGATCTGTACCTTCTGGCATAATTACTCATAACATAAATGAAAAATCTATGTATAAAATGTATAAAATGTACCTATTTTAAGTATGTATGCCTACACACACCTTTGGCAAAATTAAGTGATTATTTTGTGGGAGTCAAAATGTGCTAAGATTTATCTTTTGGTCTGCTTGTAATTTCCCATTTTCTACAGTACATGTGCTTTATTTGTGTGATTAAATACCCAGGGTATATCAGTCAGGGTTCTGCAGAAGAACAGAACTAACAGGAGGTATATACACAAGGACACTTGCACCTGCACACAGAGAACCAATAGGAGATAGTTATGACATATACGTGTGTATGATTGAATTTATTCTAAGGATTTGGCTCACACAATTGTGTGGCTAGCAAGCCCAAAATCTGTAAAATAGGCCTGCAGCCTGGAAACCCAGGAAGGGGTGGATCCTTCAGTCTTGAAACAAGATTTCTTCTTCTCTGGGGAAACCGCTTTTCTCTTAAGGCCTTTAACTGACTTAAGGCCTTTAACCCATTATCAGGTTGCTGTCCTGTACTTAAAGTTAAGTAACTGCAGGGCTGGGGCACAGCTCAGTGGAAGAGTGCTTGCTTGACATGCACAAGGCTCTGTGCTCGGTCCCTAGCACTGCAAAGTAAAACAGTAAATAAACTCGAGTGACTGTAGATGTTAACCACATCTGCACAATACCTCCAGCATGCCTGGATTTGTGTCTGGTTGAGTAATGAGGGCTTTCTGATTCCCAGCAGTAAAATATCATAACATGACAGAGTCAAGTTAATTCACTGGGACCTCAGTGGCCCAGGGATGGTGCTCTGGCAAGACACCAAATTTCGAGATGCTCGCCTTGCAGGCCCTGCAAGCCGTGGCCAGTCAGGTGACACCAGTGTAACATGCATTTCAGATAGAATTTTAAGTCATTAACAGTTCACAATTACCCAGCCGAATGGAACAGAGCAGGCCTGGGCAGCGGGGTTCTGGGCCGTCGACTCAGTGTCCAGGACAGCAGTGAGACCAGAGGATGGTAAAGGCAGTGAGATGGATGAGGGGTGACACAACCTGTGATCCCGGCACTCTGGGAGACTGAGGAAGGGGGGTCGAAAATGCTGCAAGCTCAGCCTGGGCAATTTAGCAAGACTACCTCAAAATGTAAAACAAAAGTGGGGTGCAGGAGGCAGTGATGTAGCTCAGTGTGAAGGCTCTGGGTTCAATCCCCAGTATTGAAGAAAAGAAAGAAGGAAGGAAGGGAAAGAGAGAGGGAGAAGGCCAGACAAATGGTTAGCACACTGCAGCACACAAGTACCTAGGCAAAACCTTGCTGCTTTCTTTGGGAAAACTACAAAGCAAACCCAAGGCCCCTCGTCTCTTAATCCAGGCGGTGATCAAGGGGAAAGAGGTTGTCTCTTTTATGTTTCTCAGTCCTGGCAGGTGAGGCGCCCATGGGCCTGGCCGGTGTCCCCAGATCTCCACACCTGTGGGAAAGTTGGCGGGCACCATGCGTTTTCTCCTCCCTCACTCTGTTTCTACAGTCAGGGTGCAGAACTTGGATATTTAAAATTATATTTTAAAAATCTAATGGGACACTCCTGGTTTCAAGATGAAACTTTGAGGGCACAGGCCTTACCTCCCCTCCAGTACAAAACTCTTTTTGCAGTGATCCAATAAATAGTATAATGATGGGGAAATAGCAGCAGCAGGGCCAGGCAATGGAGAAGGATACCCTAAGGGGACCAGAAGTCTAAGAAGTTCCTGTGAGCTCAGAAGCAGATGGGGAGAGTTTAAATCAGCACACTTTTCCAGAGGGTGATTGGGCAGTATATTAATTATAAGTGTGCACACCCAGTTTTGCAGCCACCCTTGCCCCTGGGAACTGATCCTGAAGAAATACAGACAAGTGTACAAAGATGGATTCAAATGATGACAGTTGTACTTTCACTTGTTAATATTTTTCAAGGCTTATTAAATTTCACCTCTGCCTTCATATGCTAATTTCTAACTCATATACTCACTCTAAAAGTTAAAACCAATAAGAAGCCATTTCATTAATATCATATGCAACTACTGTCCCATGCGGGGCCATAACATCAAGCCACTTGAAAGAGGGTAGCTCTACCATGAAGAACAAACAGGTTCTCTGTTATTACATCTCTGTTATTACAGTCCAATTATGCCACATTTTCTGTTAGCCTATATGTTCAGTGGCAGTTTTTCTTTTCTAATTTCCTTTCCCTTTTATTTAACATTTGCCTTTATATCCTTGAGGGGTTTTCCCCAACATTTTAGCCATATTCTCCATTCTGTGGTTTCCCCCACTCTGCATAGATGCCCTCTTTTTTTTCCTCCTGAAGAAAAACCTTGGCCCTTTTTGCCTAGTGCTTGGGGTTTTCACAGTCAACCACACAGACGTCTCCCAGAACTCCCTTGCTCTGCCCCCAGTGTTGGACTCCACCATCTCCATGTTCACTCTTGTCTTTATTTATCCTCTTGTTCTGCTGGAAAATATCCTCAAGTAACTTCCTAAGAATGATAGATAAATACTATTAGAAATGAAAAAGGGAGCACAACTGCCAATGATGCAGGAATAATAAAGATAGGGAAGATTATTGTGAACAATAAGTTTGCAAACTTGGTTGAAATGGATCAATTCCTTTGAAAACGTTGTATCATCTCCGAGAAAAACTAGGGCATTCTGCACCATGTCCCTGAAACTCCTCTGTTACATTCCCAAGATTCTTGTAAGCCAGGGGCTGTTGGAAGCTGACAGTAACTGGATTGTCTAGGTAAGCTATCTGAAAGACACTGGGGATTGGACTACTTGTGTTATCTGTAGAAACTGCCTCCCTGCCTGTGTACTGAGTCTGCTGCTCCTTGAAATGCTGGACGTACAATGGAACCAAGCAGGCTCATGGCGTCACTGCCATGACAGTGGTGACAGACTGGACAAGCATTGGCCAGAAAGTAATCGTCGTGTCCGGTGGAGGCTGGCTGGATTACAGGATGCCACCATGACCTGTTCTGCACCCGATTATGGTGGTGGGGGCGGGGTGTGTCTCATAAATTAAGTCACATGGCAGTGACATCATGAAGAGGAAAGTTACAGAGCAGTCTTAGAAACACCATAGCAAGAATGTCTGCTTGCAAGGAAATTCATCTTCTGCCTTTGTTCCTGGCACAAGGATCCTGTTTCCCAGCCTTCCTGTGGTTGTGTAGCTAGGGAACTGAGTTCTGTCCAATGAAATGAGCAGGAAGACGTGTGCAGCTTGAGCCTAAGGCTTTCAGAGAGCACTAAATCTTCCTCTAGACTCTCTTGCCTGGTCTACTGGCCAAAAGTAGAGAACAGCAAGGCCTTAGGGGGAATCATTGATCCACAAGACAGAGGTGCTTTATCACCACCAACTGGATTGTTACAGAGCAAGAATAAACTCCAAATGACTGTGTAAAAAACATCCCCTGGACACTTGGGAATGTTTGTTATAGCAGCTAGCACTGTTCTTAATCAGAAAGTCCCATTTGCAAATGGGTGTGCCATAATAAAACTGGCATATATGACTATGGCTCATCAGTTGAAGTGTAAGCTGCAAGAAAAGAGTCTGTAGCCAAGCCTGCATTTGATAAAGGAGTCACCTTCAGGAACTCGGAAATAGGCTATATACCTGCTCAAGTTTGTAGTTCTGAAGAAATGGTTGGACAAGCCAGAGAGTAAGTTTCTGCTTGCTGAATTTCCTAGGCATTACTAACAAGAACTGAGCACAGATTTTATTTTAAAGGCATGGTTTAGCTGGGTATTGTGACACACACCTGTAATCCCAGCACTCTGGGAGACTGAAGCAGGAAGATCACAAGTTTGATCAGCCTGGGCAGTTTAGCTCCGTAAGTGTCACCTTGTCTCAACTCACAGAGTGGGAAATCATTGTAGCCAGTTGTCCCTCAGACAAAAGACTAATAGCTAGAACATATGAAGAATTTTTTTAAAATCAGACCCCCAACTTTAAAGACCCAATCCAAAACTGGGCATCTGAAATGAACAGACACTTCTCAGATGAAGAAGTACAAACGGCAAATAAATATATGAAAAATGTTCAGTTTATCACTGGTCATTTGAGAGATGCAAATTAAAATAACACTGAGATCTCATCTCATTCCAGAAAGAATGGCTATTATCAAGCAATCAATGAACAACAAATACAGTCAGGGTTGTGGGAAAAAATGAACTCTTCTCCACTGTTGGTGGGAGTATAGACTGGTGCAACCACTGTAGAAATCAGTGTGGAGATTCCTCAAAAAACTAGGATTAGAGGTCCCATTTGACCCAGCTATTCCTCTTCTGGGTATCTTCCTGAAAGAATTAAAAGCATCATAGCACAACAGTATATGCACACCCATGTTTATAGTGACGGAGTTTGTAGTAGCTAAATCTTGGAAACAACTCATATGCTCATCAACCAATAAATAGATTTTTTAAAAGATGTGGGTTTTTTATACAATGGAGTAGTACTCATCCACAAAGATGGATAAGCTTGAGACAATTATAGCTAAATGGATCCACCTTGAAGCTGTACTCTCTTTTTTTGGTACCAGGGATCAAACTCAGGACCTTACACTTTCAAGGCAGGTGGCAGAACCACTGAGCTAAACCCCTGGCCCTTGAAGCTATAATCTTAAGTGAGACAAATCGGACACACGTGTAAATATCACACTGTCTCTCTGGTGTGAGAAACAAAGTGTAAATAGGGACCAAATGTAAAACAGATAATGTGAAATAGGAAAAAATTGTTCAAAAGAAAAGGGGAAGTAGAGAGGGGGGAGAGGGAAAAGAAGGAAGAAAACAGAAAAGAATGAAAAATGGAAGCAAAGCTTTTGTAAATAAGGAAGGGAAGAGGTGTTGGAGGGGAGGGGAATGGGAATAAAAGAGGCATCAAGATACATCATGTACAGGTACAAATTCCCTATGATGAATGTGATCATTTTGTACCAATAAAATTTTAAATTTTTAAAATAAATAAAAAATAAAAAAGGGGAGGCTGGAGATATAGCTCAGTCCAAAGGTTCCAAGTTCGATCCCCAGTACCCACCCCTAAGCATGCTTTGAGAACAGAAACAAAGAAATAGACAAAGCATAAAAGTTAGGTAAGAGGTCAGATGATTTGTCAGAGTTTCTTAACTACTCAGAGGACTCAGCGCTGCAGCAGAGATTAGATTAGGATGCTGTTTACGATGCAGCCCATTAAGCTGAAACAGAAGCCCTCCCACGGGAGGAAGAAAGAAACCAGGCAGCCTGAGTTATGTCTGAGCTGTGCTGCCCAGTTCACGTGATACAGAGCCCCAGAAATGTGGCCAGGCCCAATTTATATACACTTTAAGAGTAAAATAAACAGCAGATTTCAGAGGCTTGCTATGAAAAATGTAAACTATCTCATTAATAATCTTTTATTTGCTACTACCATTTTTTATTGAAATGATAATGTTTTGGACTTGAATTATCACTTTATAAAAATTCAGGCCTAATCTTAAACACCTTGTCACTAGCCATTTTAAAAAGTTTTTATTTTGAGACAGGTTCTCACTAGGTCACTAAGTTGTTCAGGTTGGGCTCGAACTTTTGATGGACCCACCTACCTCAGCCTTCCAGAGTGCTAGGATTACAGGCATGCACTACTAAGTCTGACTTCAATTTTTCTTAAGAATGTACAATTTAGAAATAATGAACTACAGTACTGTTATGGTTTATAGCTAAATGTTCTCCTGTAGCGTCGCGAGGTCATAGACCAGACCTTTAGAAGGTGATTGCATTAAAGGGGCTTATGGCTGACTTGCTGTTAGAGGTAGACCCTAGTCCCAAGAGATGGGTCAGTGGAGGCGTGGCCAGGAAGGTCATCTCTCCTTTCCCATGTCCTCCCTTGGCTCTCTGCTTCCTGTCCACCATGCTGTGAGCAGCTCTCTGCCACACCCCTCCGCCATGCCACCCTGCCTTGGAGCCAACTGACTACAGATAATGAAACCTCTACAAATGGAGCCAAAATAAACCTCTCTTCTTCTTTTATTTGCAGGTGTCAGGTATTTTGTCCCAGTGATGAGACAAGTGACTAAGACAAACACCTGTGACAAATTGTTTAGTCTTACATAAAGAATATAAAACATATGAATAAAGTACATGATAGAGAAAAATTGAGTACCCCAAACACATTTTGTTTTTACCAATCAAATTCAAAACAATATACTGAAGATCACTTTAAGAAAAAAATTCCTTATAGCTTTGAATCAGTAGAAGCTAATATTTTTCTTTTTTCTTTTTTTTTTTTTTTTTTTGGTACCGGGGATCGAACTCAGGACCTTGCACTTGCGAGGCAGGCGCTGGAACCACCGAGCTAAATCCCCGGCAAGAAGCTAATATTTTTCAACAAAAGATGTATAAATATGATTTGCTGTAGAGTATTGTCAGCCATTAAAGAAAAGATCCTTTAGATTTCCCCAAGCTATGATACCTTGGTACCCAAGTATGTCTAGAAGAGTTGCTAATTAAAACACTAAACTATTATTCTGCTATGCACAGAAAGATTCACTGTATTTCTCAGTGTGCCATGAAAAGTAGCCCATACGTAAAATTGCAATGTGCAGTGTAGCAGTGGCAGGAACAGTGTAGCTGCTGGTAGCGGTCATGGTAGCAGACACCTGTAATCTCAGCACAGGGCTACATAGTGAGTTCAAGTCCAGCCTGAACTACATAGCGAGACCCTGTCTCAACAAACAAACAAACAAAACAATGTAGCAGCTGTGTGTGTGACAACATTATTAATTCTGCACTGCAAGGTCATACTTGTAAAATTGAGTTCTAATCTCTCAGTACGAAAAAATGTAATAATATTAACTCGAAGTTTTGGTTCTGGGGCTCCAGTGCAGACATTTAGTTTTGAAGTCCGTGCGGGGGCCCTGGCAAGGTCATGGCCAAGTGATCTTGTTCATGGGTGTGGCCCCCTCAGATGAGACCATTAGGACCGTTCAACTCTTTATGTTCTCAAAATTATTGCAGAGAGAGAGAAGAAGAGAGACAGAGGCACAGAGACAGACAGACAGACAGATAGATATTTTGGAATATTTCAAGCCATTTTAAAAATAGTTTCAAGGGCTGAGGATGGAGCTCAGTAGTAGAGCACTTGCCTGGCATGGGTAAGGCCCTGAGTTCAATCCTCAGCACAGCAAAGAAAAACAAAACAGAACTAAAAAGAGGTTTGAAAATTCACCTTAGGTATTTGATGACCTTCCAGCAAGCCTTGGTTATAAACTTTAGCTGCAAATTTACAGGGTTTTCTGATAAACTCAAAACTAGAGAATGCTTTGGAACATAGCACCTTTGCCTCTGAGGAATATATCACCTGAGATTGCCACAAGGTTGATTGGGAAAATTACTATGATTTTTTTCCTATGTTGGGATTCCATCATGTTCCTCGGGTCCTCTATTTTTTTATCTGTGTCCTCTCTATATTTATTAATCATGTCTTGCACCATGAGCAAAATCTTTGCTGATATCTAAGTAATTATTTCTGATTTCATTTTTCCCAGATCCTCTTTTGTTGCCAGTTCAGAGAGCTCAGGTGGTTGAGTATCAGATTGTTCCATCTCGTTTCCCTTTGGAGTTGCTGTAGGTGATCCAGAAGTCTGTTTTTGAGGCTTGTTTACGTGTCTTCTCATTTCCACGGGGGTGGGGGGGGGCGGCCTCTGGTGCCCACGGGGCTCACCTTCTCTGCCCTAGGAGCTTGGGATAGCAGCCCTTACTTAGGTTCTCCAATTTTTTTAATTATACTTTTTATTTTGAGAAAAAAATTTTACTTACAGAAAAGTTGCAAAGATAGTTCATATTCTCATATATACTCCTCCCCCTCCCCTAATGTTAACATCATACATAACTGTGGCACATTTGGCAAAAGCAAGAAATACACACTATTACAATACCATTGATTAAACTACACACTCTTTTCTGACTTCACTAGCTTCTCCATTAATGCTCCTTTTTGGTCCCAGGATCCAGTCTGTGGTTCTGCTTTGAATTTACCCTATCTACCTGGTCTCCTCTGGTCTAGGACAGTTTCCCAGTCTTTCCTTGTTTTCATGACTTTGAAAATTTTCTAGAGTTATGAGTCGTCCATATTATATAACACCCCTGAAGTTGGGTTTGTCTGAAGTTTTCTCATCATAAGACTGGGGTTATGGCTTTGTGGCAGATAAAGCAGCTTCCGGCCATGCCATATCAGATTAAGGGGTACAGGATGTCAACACAACTGGTGAGGTTAACCTCGATCACATGGCTAAGGTACTGTCTGCCAGGTTTCTCTGATGCTAAGTTACTATTTTTCCCTTTTCACACTCTATTATTTGGAAGCAAAAGAAGGAGAGAAGAGAGTGTACATATCTAATTTGGAGTTCTCGTTAAGAAAAGCTTGTCCTTTCTCCCACGTTGATTTATTTCTTCAGCCATTTACCTGTATCAGTATGAACTCATACAACATCCTTTTATTATTTCTGGTATAACCTGCTATCACTCCTGTGTCCCTTTGATTTCCTGTCTCTGGGGATTGAAGCCAGGGCCTTCACACTGAGCTACATTTCCAGCCCTTTTTTATTTTTTATGTTGAGACAGAATCTTGGTAAGTCACTAAATTGCCCAGGGGGGACTCAAACTTATGATCTTCCTGCCTCCACCTCCCAAAGTGCTGAGATGATAGGAATGTGCCACAATGCCTGGCTCAGGCTCACTTGTGTAACAACTCACTCTAATGGAGAACCAATAGGGGTCCATAAGAACTTCCAAGGCCAGTGCCCCATGACCTAATCACCTTGCACTAAGTCCCATTTAAAGTCCCACCGCTTGGCACTCTGAGGACTAAACTGCCAACACATGAGTTCTTGGGGGGACACACCCATGCCCAAGTATAGCACCCCTCTTATACTTAATCTCCCCCAGCCTTGTTGGTTGCAATTCTGACCTTAAGGTTTTGAATGCACAGAGAGCAGGATACAAGGCAGCCATTGTTCACGATATTGATTCTGACAAACCAATTACCATGGGATCCATCTGATGTGTTCTTAAAAAGTGGCAGTCCCTCTGTCTTTAATGGGAAAGTATCAGATAACCCCCTGAAAAATAAATTCACATACAAAGAAAGGGGCCACATTATCTCATTCTGGAATTCTGCCCTCTTTATCCTACTCAGAATCCGTATGATCTTCATTGCCATTGTCACACACTTTTTCCAGAACAAACACCGAGCTAGAAGAAACTTATTTTATAAAGATTATCTTAATAGCTAGCTATGGTGGTACATGCCTGTAACCCCAGCACTCTGGGAGGCTGAGACCTGAGGATCAAAAGTTTAATTACATCCTGGACAACTGATCAATTTAGCAAGAACTCATCTCAAAATTAAAAATAAATAAGTAAATAAAGGGCTGGATATGTAGCTCAGTGCAAAGGCCCTGGATTTAATTCTCAGCACTGCAATTATCATCATCAGTGTCATCATCATGATTATCTTAAAAGGATTCCTGTATGTAAATTCCAGGAAGAAGATGAGAACAGTATGTGTTGTTCTCACCCAGCTGCTTGTATATCACTTAGCCACTTGGGTGAATGTGTACCAGCTCATCAGCCTTCTCAATCCCCTTATTTATCACCTTGTAGATTAAACCCCCAAAGAACCCATTCCATCCATCAGTGAAAGAGAGGCCCTTCTCAGGGAGATTTGCACACTGCCGCAGAGTGGACGTGGTTTCCACAAACATCCCTCGGGCCTTTTATTTGGGTTGGAATCTAGTTATCATGTGATGAATCCCTCCCTCCAAATTAGTATGTTGAAGTTCAAACCCAGTACCTCAGGATATGACTGCATTCGGAAACAGGGCTTTAAAAGGGGCGAATAAGACAAAATGGCATCATTGGGATTGGTCCCAGTCCAATGTGACTGGTTTCCTCATAAAAAGAGATTTGAACCCAGATGCAGAAGTTCATGGGAGGACTCAGGAAGAAGACCACCACTGAAAGCCACAGAGAGAAGAGGCCCCAGGAGGAACCAGCCCCTTCTACACCTGATCTTGGACACCTGGCCCCAAATAGTGAGGTGGTGAATGCCTGGTATGGAAGCCACCAAGTCTGTGGTGCTGTCATGGCAGCCGGAGGGGACCACACGCTATCATTTGGGTCATTACAGAAACCCTGCTCTCATCAGAACACTGTGAAACCCGAGACCCAAGGGGGACAAACTGAGAGTCCCAATACAGAGAATGAAAGTGATAAACACAGTGTCATATTCAATGGCAGCCAATGAAACCAATAAGCACCATATCATGTCCAGTGACGAGCAGGAGGATGGTGTAGCAAACACTGCGAGACCTCTGGAGCCTCATCACCTTACTTCCCTTTACAATATTTAGTTAGGGGTATGGCCCTGAATAGTTTTCTAGAAATAACTTACATTAGTGGTCCACATTTCAATGAGATTATTGAAAGTAGTGTGCCGACCAGGGGTTGAGCTACAGGAATGCACTCCATTTCACTACGAAGTGTAACTTAAAGGTGCAGTCAGATGAAATCTCTTTTTGGAGTCGAATGTACACAACACATGTTTGCAGCTGCCCGGTGGGGGTTGCATATGAGGCCTAGATCAGAGGACACAGGTGGGTTTTGGATACTGATCCATGTTGTTGCCACCACCTGTGGCCTAAGCCAATTCCCATCATGATAAAAAGGCTGTTTGTTCCAGGACTTCCTGAAACTGTAATCGTGGAGAGGGGGCAAAGTAACTTAGGGTTTTTCCTCATAGGAACCTCACAAAGAAAAATGGATATTTTTCGTAGCAGGTGTTGTACTCTCTGTTCCCAAGGCAGGAACAGCCTATGTTGACACAGACTTTGAAAGACATAGCCATTTAAGGAAGGTTAGAGGACTATTGGGGTGTTACAAATTTGATTTAGCAGCTAAAGAATATGCTCTGCCCTTGGCTTCCTGCGCTTCAGGATATTCCAGGGTGTGTGGTGAACACTCCCCACGGTGCCTCTTGCTAAGGCATGTCCTGGGTGAGCTGTGCACAGGGAAACTGTGTTGGAGCACTGGTCTGAAAACAGAAGCTTCTGTCTTACAGGACTCGTGATGTATCTAAAAGATGAATTACCCAAAGAATTGAGCCAAGCCACTGTCCCATGAGGAACCACTTCCCATCAGCCCGAGCTCAGCAGTACCAGGAGAGCCTGACAAATACCTAGACACAAAATCCTAGATGAAACCTGATTCTGACTTATGATTATGGTGGTTCTCACCCAGTTGTTGGCATGTCACTTAGGCAAATACTTGGCATGGAATTGGGTCATATTTGGGGCATATTATTTTGGCAGCTGTGTTAACCACTGAGTGACTCTGGTTATTCATGACTTTTCTCCAAATACCACCTTTGACCATTGCAAACACTGTAAGGAATCCCTGGCTTGGAATATTTGCTAGCTTCCTATTGGAGTTTCATGTTTGATTCCCTTCAAAAGGTATCACATGGATCATCATTGATACCATAGAGCCGGTGGCATTGATGTGGCTATTCTTACCAAATTTGAGGGCACCAAACACTATAATGGTCTCCTCCAGTGATCATTCCTGGATAAAGCAGTATGTGACACAGTGATAGGTGATACAATAAGACTCTCTGGGAGCATTAGAGCATCAAAAGAGCACATGGTATGGAGTAAATGTCATTAAAGCCAAAGGAATTCCTCTCAGAAACCCTAAAGTAGCTGATAAAATGGAATTTTTGCATTATTAAACCAAGACCAGTGATGACCAGAGACCACCCTGGTACAAATTTTGAAGTAGGACCTCTGTGATACTAAATCCAGCTTTCAAAAGCAGTCGATCACTGTGGGATTCAGCTTCGCTCACATGAAACTTGTTCACTGAATTATCAGCAAGCTTTTGTAAAGCTATTTCTAGTTCATTATTATCACCATAAAGTACTTTTACTTTATTAAAATAGCTAGTAAGCTTGGGAATTAATCATAATAGATAGCATTTATCACATTTTGTATTTTAGTGTCTTTATATTTTAAAATATAGCAACCTGGGTACTGGGGTGAGCTTACTTTAAAATTTCTTTTAAATAAAGGCCTTAGTTACTGTAACATAAAAGACTAAGATGGAATTATCTTTCATTGCAAGCTGAATTACTCATTTTTAAATTTTACTGTGGTACCTGAAACCTAAATTAGACACTGCTGAATCCAGTACAGTATTACTCATAAATAAAACACTTATTGAATTTTTTAAAATGCACTCTCAAAAACTGAATTGTGTTATGCACTATTGTCACTGTGTAGGAAATATATACATGTTTAAATGAGATGCCAAGACCTTTTTTTATGGCCGTGTTGGAAGGATGTGTAAATGCATGTTTTCCACCTTTAGTAAGAGCAAAAAAAATTAATTTTCAATAAAATGTCAGCTCCATTCTTATAGCCCATAAGTCCCTTCAATGATGGTGATAATTGGCCTTGGCCTCAGCTTCAGTGGGATGTTGAATGTTAACTGAACTCTTAGCCTTTGGAGAACCACTTAATCCAAGCACCCTGCTCCCGTGCCATGCTGGACGGCATATGGAGAGCTAGTGACCTGGGTGGTAAAAGAATTTACCAGCAGACAAGAAATACAGGAAAGGCAAGACATGATTCAGATAACTGAATAACCTGTTGAGAGGAACAGCAGGCGAGTTTGCAAGACCAGAATCACACAGTCGGGGTGAGAGACTGGGGCTTTTACAAGGGAATGAAGGCATGGAAAAGGGTCTGAGTTGGCAGATATAGTTACTTTAGAAATGTGTTTTCCAGGGCATCCTGTTCTTTGTTAATCTTCTAGGAACACCTGTATTGTAACTAAAGTGGGACATCAGCGTTGGAAATTGTCAGGGCCTCTCGCTCAGGCCTCAGAAAATGCTCTTACAGATTTAGATAAAACTATCTGTATGTTCTAACCTTTCGGGGAAAGATATAAACTTAGCGCAGGAAAGGAAAGGATGATTTTTGCATTTATTTTATCGTGTGCTGTTGTTAGTCCTCATCAGAGCAGTGCTTTATGACTGTCCCTTATGTGCTGGGCAGAAGTGTGTTGTCAAAGAAGTCTGAGTACTGAGAATTTTAACCCTGCTGTCACCACATCCTACAGTCTCATTCAAAGCAGAGACTTTAATTCCTAACTCTGATTGACATTATGGAGCCTTTAGCTGCAGCAGAGTTGAAAGGCCTAAAAGCCTAGGGCTAAACCCCAATCCCTCATCCCGCCTCCACCTTCCTGGGGGACCCACAGGGGTTACAGGGCCCCATGGGAGCCAGGCTGAGCATTTCTGTCTCCCCTGCACCTTGAGGTGCAAAAGGTCTGCAGCATTGCAGGGGGTGATGCTTGGCTTGAGAGACCCCGGCAGCCATCAGGAGCTGAGCCCAGGGAGGCAGAAATGGGACTTGTCCAAGCCAGGGGAGAGCCGCGGGGTACACTCAGCTCTCCTCGGGCTGCTCTTAAAGATCCTGAAATTGGCCGATTTTGTTTCTCAGAGGACCAGTGTGCATAGCTGGACAACTTCTCCCACAAAATAAAACCAAGAAGATACAGGTTTGGGCACCACCACGACCTTCTGTATCTCTGCCTCAGTGACAATAAACTTGATTGAGGTGAAAGCCACCATGTGAGTCATAGGTGTGGCAGCCACAGAGTGACACTGAGCAACACCAGTCTGGGGTTTTGCTGGCCCTGTTAGCCTGAAACCCTTTGCTTTACAGCCTAGGAATCCAGGCTGACATTGGAAAGGGGTCACAGAAAAACTAGAAACTAAACCAATTTTTACCTTTAAATCACAACTAAATTCTGCTTCCCCCAAGATTTACCCTCTGTGCTGAAACTATGGGAACTGGAACAAATGCATGGAACATGGTTTGCAAGCCTCTGTCCATCAGACAGGGAAAAACTGGGACCCCCGAGAGACAGGAGCCCACAAGACAGCCCCGTGACTGCCCGGACAGTTTCCAGGAGACAGCTGCATGGCAGGAAGTGGGTGGCCCCAGAGGACCCTGCAAGTGGGGCTGGAAGTCCAGACATGAGCATGGTGCAATCCAGTCTGCCTAACCTGGGGAAATTCGAATCCACCAAGGAGGAGGGTGAGGAGACAGGGCCTTCACAGACTTAAATCATAAAGCTCTGAGAATTCGCTGGAGGATTTCAAAGTGACTTGATTAGCTTTTACTATTAGGTAAATGCGCTTGAAAGGATTTCCTTTGTGCATATATGAGTCTTAGAAACCATACCCATTGCAATATTTTGAATCAGTGAAATTTCACTACTAGACTTAAATAACCGGAATTATAGCACTTTCATAGCCATTCCTGTATTTTCCCAGGAGCTATGTGGTATACCAGTGTACAAAAATCCTTGTATTTCCAAACACTGATGTGTAGAGCTAGGGATAAACACCTTCAGCTCCTCCAGTTAGAAGTCGTTCTTTCTTCCCTTGTGGAAAAGCAAATCCCTCCTGGCTCCCCAAAAAACCATATTCACACGGCGTCTCTGAAACCTGTGAATGTGACCTTATTTGGGAAAGGGCTTTTCTCAGCCGTGATTAAGTTAAGGATCTTGAGAGGAGGATTATCCACGCGGGCTCTAAATCTCATGACAAGTGTCCTTGCAAGTGAGACAGCGGGGGATTCGAGACAAGCAGAAAGGGGAAGACAAACAGGCAGGGGGCGGCGGTGATGGGGAGACGGAGGCAGGGCTGAGAGGGGCTCCCAAGCCCAGGGTGCCGGAAGCAGAGGGTGGTGGCAGGGATTCATCCCCCCTTAAGCTGGCCAGGAATGCAGCCCTGCTACATTGCAGACTTCCGGCCTCCAGAGCTATGAAAGAGTGCATTTCTGTTGTGTTAAGCAACCACGCTTGCCATCATTAGTTAGCAGCCACAGGACGCTGACACATCCTCCCACCCCTGACTGTCACGCTGAGCTGGCCAAGCGAACCCTGGGACTAGCAGGACTTCTCCAAAGCCTGGGCACCGTGGGCACAATTGCCTCCCAAACATTGTCCTCGGCTGTAGTCCTGGTATTGATTGGTCTGTGGGGGTGAATTATAGCTCCTTTCCAGAGAGTGCAGGGGAGGGGAGGTGCACAGATTTCTACATCTCAAACCCATTTCAGCCAGAGCTGTGTCCAAGGTCAAACAACTTCAAAACCCATAGTCGGTCTGAGATTTAAAAAATTGATCTTACTGCCACTCTGATAATAAAATAAAAAGTAAACCATTTATTATTCCATGGCACGCATCTGATAGATTGGGAAAACGACCTTCTCTTTGATTGTCTTTGCCATGTGAAAGTGTTGACACACCGGTAAGAGGTTGGCACAAGGAAGGGGACACTTAGAAATTCAAGGAGACACACTGTCCTCTCCCTTAGTGGCGGAGACTTACGTCACAATGCACCACTTTGAAAGTAACTTTGACAGTAACGTTGTGTCTTGAGCCTATTGTTCTCTGGCCCCCCTGGGATCCTACAGGAAGCCTCAGCCCTTATCTGCCCAGGCTCAGGAACCTCTCAGGGGCTTCTCAGGAGCCTCGAATCTCAGCATCTTCTCTCTGGGGGATTTTAGGGGCCGCTAACGGTGGGAATAAAGAAATGAATACAAAACAGGTTTTTGAAAAGCCTTCAAGAAATCTCCCACATGGTGGCAAATTATTTAGTGTAAAGACATCAAAGTGAGTAGTCAGGAAGGGATAAAGGATGTATTTTTAACTCCCGGAACAGTCCTGCAGGTCAAAAGTCACTGTCCTTGTTGAGGATGTGGTACACAGGTTCCAGAAGGGTAAAGGACAGACTTGCGGTGACATTAAGACATGAATCCTAGGTTAGAACCCAAACCTGTCTACCTCCCAAGGCCCTGGCCCTCAAAGTCGTCCACATTTCCCCAAAGGCAGATGGACACATAAGCAGGAAGGGGAAGGCAGCACCCCCTTGGGAGGGAAGTGCAACTAATTTTCTCCCTCTGAGCTCTTGTCCTGAGGACAATGAAGAATGAAGCGGACAGGACAGCAGTGGGGAACAAGCTGGGTATGTTTTATTAGAAAGAACAAAGAACAGCTCTTGCTAGTCAAGAGGAATTCCAAGGAACGACACCGAGGAAGCACCTAAATCTAGGGGCTTATGTGCAGCCTGTAGGGGACGCAAAAAGGATCAGTTCCTCACTGGCCATTGCCATCTGGTGCCATTTTCAAACCTGATGGCTGCAGGAAAATGAAGGTATGCAGTTGCCACTGTTACGAGGCTTCTTGTCAGCAGATTTTATTAGGCCCCAGTCCCTTGCACTATGATTTCTTGAGGCTTATCTCAGTTTCCCCAGGCCCTTGCTCTAATTGCCTACCGTCCCTCTCTCTCCTGGTCTTGCCGAGATGGGCAGTGTTGAGGTTGGATGTCCTTTTGTAAGAGTGTTCTGCAAGAGTCCACTGTAGGTGAAGTCTTGGTGCTATTGGAAGATGATGGAAAACTACCGCAGCTCATCCAGGAGGAAATAGATGACTTAAATAGCTCTGTGATGACTAAGAAAAAATGAATTTGGGGGGGCGGGTTGGATTTAGCTCAGTGGTTCCGCCGCCTGCCTTGCAAGCGCAAGGATCCGAGTTCGATCCCCGGTACCAAAAAAAAAAAAAAATGAATTCGTAATTTAAGACCTCCCAATGAAGAAATGTCCAGGCCCAGATATCTCCATGGAAAAATTTCCCAAACATTTGAACAAAACATTGCCCCAATTTTCCACAATTTCTTTCAGTAAACTGAAAAGAAAATATTTCTCAATTTATTTAAACTGTTATTTCTGACATCAAAACCACTAGAGTGTATAAAAAAATAAGAAAATTACACATTAATATTCACAAGAATACAGATGCAAAAATTCTTAACAAAATATTACTAAATGGAATGCCCCTCTCTCTTTCCTTATATTTATCACACACATATATGCTGTAACCTCATGGGATTTATTTCAGGGATCCAAAGCTGATCAATCAATTAATGTAATCCACCATAGTAACAGACTAATGAAAAAAATTACACCATTAGGCTGATGCAAAAAAAGCATTTGACAAAATCTGTGATTTTTGAAAACTCTCAGAAAAATACAAAAAAGAACTTTCTCAATTTGATAAAGAATATCTACAAAAAAGAACCTATTGCTAACATTACACTTAAGAGTGAAAGCATACCATTAAGCTTAATGGTAAGATGTTTTCCCCATGATCTGGAACAAAGCCAAGATATCCACTCTTAGGCAGCATATTTCTAGAAGGCCTAACCAATGCAATAAGCCAAGAAAAGGAAATAAAAAGTTATACAATTCAGAAAGGAAGAAATAAAACTGTCTCTATTTACAGATAGCATGATTATCCTGAAGAATCCCAAAGAATTTTTTTAAAAAGAAACAAACAAAATACTCCTGGAACTAATAAATAAGCTCAGCAAGGTCACAGGATACAAGATAAACATACAAGAAATAAATCGGACTTTTAGATGCCAGCAATAAATACATGGAGATCAAAATTTAAAATACAATACCATTTACAATGGCTCAAAACATGAAGTACTGAGGTTTAAACTTGATAAATTGTGTGCAGATCTTATAAGCTAAAAATTACATACTGTTGATGAGATAAAAGGTCTAAATAAATGAACATACATATCATGTTCATGGAATGAAAGACTCAACAGTAAAATTATCAATTCTTCCCAAATTGACAGGCAAATTTAATGTAATTTGTATAAAAATTCCAGAAAGACTTTTTATAGATACCAATGGTATTGCTATAAAATTTATATGAAAGCAAAGGAACTATAACAGCTAAAATAATTTTAGAAAGCAAGAATAAATGGGAAGGAATCAATCTATTATGTTACATTGTTACAGCAAACATTGTGTTATATTGTAATCAAGATTATGGAGTACTGGTGAACATATTGACATAGAAGAACAGAACAGAACAAAGAGCCCAGAAATAGATCCACACAAACATGCCCAACTGGCTTTTGACAAAAGTGTGGAAGAAATCTAATGGAGAATGGATAACATTTTCAACATATTGTTCTGGAGCCACTGGACATTCACAGGTTGAAAGAAATGAACTTTGATATAATCCTCACAATGTATCCAAAATTTATTCAAAGTGTATCATGAATTTGAATGTCAGTCATAAAACTACAAAACTTTTAGGAAAAAGTGGGGGGAAATCTTCAAGTTCTTGGCAATGAGTTCTTAAGACTTGACACCAAAAATCACAAGGCATAAAAGAAAATTGTATATTTGTTCAAAATTACAGTTTTATTCTGCAGAAGACTCTGTTAAGAGGATGAAAAGACAAGTGTTGGGCAGGGAAAAAGTGTTTGCAAACCGTATATTTGACAAAGGACAAATCTAAAATAAAGAACTCTCAAACTCAACAAGAAAGAAAAAAGCAAAGAATGCAATTGGAAAGTGGGTAAAGGACATTTCACTGAAAATATATACTTATATATAAATAATCCCATATATATAGTAGTTAGGCACACAAAATGATGTACAACATCATGAGCTATTAGGGAAATGTGAAATATAACTACAGCGAGATATGACTACACATCTACCGGGATGACTAAAATAAAAAAATAGATACATGTCAAGTGCTAGCAAGGGTGCCTAGAAGCTGTGTTCCTTGTAACATTTCTGAGAATACTAAATAGCACAGCTACTCTAGAAGACAGATTGACGGTTTCTTTAAAAAAAATAAATAAACCACCCAATCACCATGCAACCTGTCACATTCCTGGACATTTATCTCAAGGAAATAAAAACTTAATTTCCCACAAAAATTTGTATGCTAACATTTATAGCAGCTTTATTTTTTTTAGCAGCTTTATTTTTAATAGCACAAAACTTCAAACAACTCAGATATCTTTCAGCAAATGAACGGTTAAATACATTGTGTTACATCCATACAATAGAATATTGCTCAGCAATAAAAAAAGCAACGGACAACAATTTGGATGAATATTCAGATATTTATGCTGAGTGGAAAAAAACTAAACTCAAAGGGTTACATACTGTATGATCTTATTTATATAATATTCTTGAAATGACAAAATTATGGAAATAGAGATGAGATTAGCGTGAGCAGGGGTGTCTATAACAGGACTCCATGAAGACTTCTTGTAGGAAAGGAAATGTTGTGCATCTTAACTATATCAATACCATATCCTGGTTGTGATTATGTGCTATAGGTTTATCAGATGTGACCATTGGAGGGAACTGAATTTAAGTAACATGGAGTCTCTCAGTACTATTTACAACTGCATGTGAATCTACAATTATCTCACAATAAGAAGTAAAAAATGCAGCAGAAAAGAAAAATACAAGATGATATACACAGTAATTGCAAACATGTAAAAATACAGGCAAAGACTGAGAATATACAAAACTGAAACTATCTGTATTTGGAGTAGAATCATAGAGAACTTATTTTCCTAAAAATTAAAATTGTTACTATTTCACTGTGCCATCCATAACTTTTCAGAGATATTTAGACCAGCATTGTGGTGAATGGATCAATATTTCTTACTATCATGTGCAAATACTAGGTTTCACTTATTGCAAAAACTACAACCAGTTTTATCTGCCCATCAGCATGTGACAAAAGGCTCTAAGCCTCTGTTTCTTTGGAAAATCCATAGCACTCTATCTGCCTCACTGCATTGTTAAATGAGGCTGGAAATGGTAAGGAGCCTACGGTCTGCAAATCCACTGTAAATCCAATGTAGTATGTGATTGCAAAGTTGTCTCCATTTTAATATCCAATGGACAGAATTTTATTGACCCTAACCGAATGAAGTGAGGAATTAATTAAACGTATCTACTGTTACGGGCTGAGCTGTGACTCCCTCAAATTCATGTATTGAAGCCCCATACCCCCACTAAGACCTCAGAATGTGGCTATAATTGGAGACAGGGCCTTTACGGAGGTAGTTAAGGCCAAGGGAGGCCACTAGGATGGGTCCTAAGCCAATAAGGCCAGTGTCTTTGTAAGAAGAGATTAAGACACAGGCATGCAGAGAGGAACGACCACTAGAGGACACTGGAAATGGTCACCTACAAGGCAAAGAAGGAGGAGGACTCAAGAGAAGCCAGCCCTGCTGGCACCTTGACCTTGTACTTTTAGCTTCCAGAAAAGGAGAGAATAAACATTTGCTGTTCAAGCCACCCAGACTGCAGAACCTTGTTACAGTAGCCCTAACAAACTAACAAAACTGCCTTGACTCCCCTCACTAAAGAATTTCCAGCTTTGACTGTTAGCTAGTGATGGCCAAGAAGGGGTCCCTCGGGGTCCTCACACGTGGTGTCATCTGGACTCGGAATCAGAACAAACTGGCTGCAAGTCTGGGCCAGCTGCTTCCCAGCTGCGTGACACGGTAAATCGACTTCTGCCCCTGGTCCTCATGGGGACTCACTGAGATGGGGTTCACTGAGGTGAAGTTTCTGAAGTCCTGACTCACACAAGGCCCTGCAGGTAATTAGCTTCCCTTCTCTTGCATAAAGCTCGTGTATCCCCGAGTGAACTGACACCATCTCACAGGCAGAATCCTTGGTAATTGTACGTATCTCCAGGTGTTCATCTGATTTTTACCTTAACTGATCTTCAGTTATGATAGGAAGGGTAAATATGACCTCATTTTCTAGAGAGGGAAATTTTAAATGATTTGGACAAAATACAAAACAAAATTGTAGGGAAGACTGGAATCTAGGCTTCTGACTTCTCTAAGACGAGAAGGACGGACGTTCCCGGTGTGGGAAGAGGTGATCCCTGTGTAGGATAAGAATTTCTATTGTTGGATGAAAGAGAAAGGAGATATATGAAAGGGGAGTTTTACAAAACACTGGCAAACGAATAAAAGCTAAGAAAGTGTTTCTATTCTGTGTCCTAGTAATTCTATTCTGGGTAGTAGCCTCCAAGGAAATCCAAAGGGGGAAATAGAAAAGATAATTAGGTAGGGGTGGTGGCCCACACTTGTAATCCCAGCACAGTGTGCGGCTGAGGCAGGAGGATTACATATTTGAACCCAGACTGGGCAATTTAGCTACTTAGTGAGACCCTGTCTCAAATAAAATATTAAAAAGGGGTTGGGAATGTAGCTCAGTGCAAAGCCCCTGGGCTCAATGCCCAGAACTGGAAATAATAATAATAATAATAATGTGTACAAAAAGACCCACAATGGTTGCACACAGGTGGAGAACACAGACCAACAGTTGGGGACACAGGCCTGGTCCTGGTTTTGGCTCAAATGGACCCATTAGGCAGGTCACCATCAAGGGCGAACTGTCACTCTCATACTAACCACACTCTATAGGGTCTCCCTGCTCCCCCAAATCTATCCAGACTCGTTCTTCCGAATGCAACTTTCACATCTGCTCACTGCTCAGAACAATTTCTGTCTCCTCTCCCCTAAGGACTCCTAAGGCCAGGAGTCAAAGAACATGAGACAGCCACTCACCGGCTAAAATGAACTCAGGAGAACTACCCCATAAACCAGATCATCATAAGCATATAACCAAGCTATAACTGGGAATTAAGAACCATAAATACACTGAAAGTGAAGGCATCTATAAAACAGTTCTCAAAGTATTTATGAGAAAAATCTATGCAAGCACTGTCATAAATACATCATCTATATATACTATATATACATCTTATATATGCTAATTAAAAGAGAGGTTCCATTGTACACTCACAAATACCATATCATGAATTTTAGCTATGGTGAACATACTAAATCATAATCATAAACATTCAAATGAATACTATTTTTTCTTGCTTTCTTGACATTTGGACAAGTTTTGTGAAGATGATTGGGCCTAAAAGGGGCCCAATAGCTGGGTCAAATGGAATTTCTAGTTTTAGTTTTTTGAGGAATTTCAATACTGATTTCCTTAGTGATTATACTAATTTATATTCCCACCAACAGTGCAGAAAGGTTCTTTTTTCCCACAGCTAAACTAGTTTGTTATTATTTGATTTTTGGATGATGGCCATCCATACCAGGGTAAGGTGGAATCTCAGTGTAGTTTTAATTTGAACATGGAACTGGCACAAAGGCAGACATGAGGATCAATGGACCAGAATAGAGAATGCAAAAACAACCTCAAGCATAGCTCAGTGGTTCCACTTCCTTCCTCACAAGCAGAAGAACCCGAGTTCGATCCCCGGTACCAAAAAAAAAAAAAACACCTCAAGCACATTCAACTATTTGATCTTTGACAAAGGGGCCAAAAACATACACTGAAGGAAAGATGGCTTCATTAATAAATGGGGCTGGGAAAACTGGCTATGCACATGCAGAAGATTGAGTCAATACCAATATCTCTCAACATGTACTAAGTTAGGGGCTGGAGATTTAGCTCAGTTGTACGGCCGACTGCCTCGCAAGCCCAAGGACCCGAGTTCGATCTCCAGTACCAAAAAAAAAAAAAAGTAGAAATTAAAAAAAAAAAAATGGCTCCGGAGATTAATGGAATTAGAGCTCAGGAATTCTGTCATCTCAATGCCATTGTTTCAACATGTACTAAGTTAAAATCAAAATGGATCAAAGATCTAAATATTAAAACAGAAACATTTAACCTGCTGGAAGATAAAATAGGTAAAACTCTTTAAGTCATAGGTGTAGGCAAAGACTCTTCTGGACGGAGCCCTGGTTTGTCTTCTTGAGTGGCCTGGAAACCTCACTGGAGGTAAATGAAGAGGTGGAGGTAGCAGGAAAGGGGAGGAATCCAAGACAGCACCCATACTTATGTTGGATGGAGAAAAAAAGTAAAGAATTATCCAAACTTAACAAAAGTTTGGGAGTGGCCAGGGAGAAGACGACCAATAAGAACAGCAGAACAGATACTAGGGTGACCAAGCCCCACATTCTTTCTACAGTGTTTAATTCTATGTGTCAACGTGGCTCAGCTCTGGCACCCAGTTGTTGACCAAACCCAAGTCTAGATGTGGCTGTGAACTTATTTCTTAGGTGTGATTCTAGCTAATGAGCAGACTTTGAGAGAGATGATGGACCTCATTCATTAACTTGAAGATCTTGAGAGCAATGTCTGAGTTTTCCTTGATGATGTTTTTGTTTTGGGGGTTGTTTTTTGGGGGGGTAGGTACCGGGGATCTAACTCAGACCTTACACTTGGGGACCCTGCGCTTGGGGACCTTGAGCTTGCGAGGCAGGTGGCGGAACCACTGAGCTAAATCCCCAGCCCTTCTTTGATGATGCTATGGTTTAGATATAGAATGTTCCCCAAAAGGCGTGTGCATTCCAAAGCATGGGGCTTCTGCAAGGTGGGTGGATCGTGGGGGTGCTATACTCATCAGTGGATGTGGTGCACTCCTAGCTGAATGTGCTGTTCAGAGGTGGGTCCTGGCTGGAAGAGGTCACACTGGGGGTGTGACCTGGAAGGTGTATCTTCCTCCCTGGCTCCTCCTTTCTCCCTCTGCTTCCTGGCCACCATGAAGCGAGTAGCTCCCCACCCACACCCTTCTGCCATACTGTTTCTGCCTTGGAGCCAGCGGACTATGGCCTGAACCCTCCAGAAAATGTAGGCAAAGGCCAGGGATTTAGCTCAGTGGTTCCGCTGCCTGCCTCAAAAGCAAAAGGTCCTGAGTTCCATCCCCAGTACAAAAAAAAAAAAAATGTGGGTAAAATGAACTCCTCCTCCTTTTAAGTTGTGAGTGTCAGATATTGTGTCTCACTGACAAGGGAAGTGACTAAGACACCTGAGAAGAAGGAATTCTTCAAAACTGCAGCATAGAAACCTTACCTGAGATTCCAGCCTGCTATCCCATGAAATAGCTCTTACCTGATTGTAGCCTGCCAGCCTTCCTAAGAGTAAACTTGCCAGCTCCCAAAATCACATAAGCCAGTTCCCAGCAGTAAATGTAGATCCGACAGATGACAGATAGGTGATAGATGGTAGATGGCAGGTAGATAATAGATAGATAATCAGAAATATGGATGATAGATGATGGACAGATAGTAGATGATATACAAATGGATAGAGGGCTGCTAGATGGATGATAGATATGTGGATAATGATGATACATAGATGGATATTGAAGAAAGAAAGTGTGAGAGGGAGGGAGGGAGGGGTAAGAGACCTGTTTATCCTACTGGCTCTGCTCCTCTTGGGACCCCTGACCAACACACTGCTCTGGCACCAAGGGCCCTGGAAACAATGCATAGAGGGCCGTGGACAGCAGAGAAGCCTCAACAGATGAAGAAAACTATGGCCAAGAGCTCCAGTTCATCCAGGCCAGCCCCTTTTCCAAGGTGACAGAGCCTCTGGAGCATCTCAGATGCCCCTGGACACCACACTCGTGAAGTGAGACCATCTTCAGAGTCAGTGCCCCAGAGCCTGACAGTGCATCTCACAAGACATCACTCAGGAGGAAGCCGGGGGTGTGGGTGAGCCAGTCAGAAGAAACTGGAAACCAGGCCAGTTCACCTTCCTACTCTGTCACCACCAGAGCCTCAGAGAGTGAGGGCCTCACTGAGGCTGAGTGAGCCAGCACTTCCCCAGTGACCCCGTGGGGAGGCAGAGCCAGGGCTACAGAGCAGGACCCGGCAGGACCTGGGGAACCTGTGCTCTCTGAAATGAAGAGGATTTCAAAGCCAGGAGCCAAGACTGTGAGGTCCAAACCCACTGGCGTGTGAGGTGGAACCTCAAGAAATGTGCAGAGGTGCCGCAGGTGGAGCCGACCACTCGCTACACTGGGCCTACTTTCAGGGCGACTCCTAGGTCACCCCACACAAGGAAAATCGTCCCCGTTGGCTGCGAGAACACAGACCCAATGTAGGAGCCCCCAAATTGTGAAGAGGTGACAGTCACATCTTTAACGACGTGTACATTAAACCCCTGAGGACAAAATTGGCTGAGACACGGTGACCCACAGTGAGGTCCCTGAGGAAGAAGAAATTAGATCCTGGCAAGTGAAGCACCTCAGCGAGAGGAGGACAGGAGCGTCACTATAAGGCTGCCAAACGAGGAACCCCACAGGCCTTGAGAGAAGAAGCTGCAGGAACTCAGCAGGCAGCAAGAAAATAACAACAACAAACCATTTGACATGTATTACCTTTTGGGTCTCGCAGGGATCCTCTGGAGGGTTGTTGGGCTGACTTTACTTTTTCTTTTCCATATAAAGAAACCAAGGCTTAGAGGGAAGCCAGGAGCCAAACCCGGACACATGGGGTTCTCCACCCGCCCCTTCCCACACCCGTGCCCATTCACACCATCATAGGTCATTACTCTGTGCTGGGACCGAGGTCCGTGCTTGGGGGGAAGCAAAGACACGGCAAGAGATGGGGCCCGAGAGCAAAGCCAGCCATACACTGGCAATTTTCCTTCATGAAAGGATACTTTCAGGGAATGGTCAGGAGCAAACACCACAGGGCACCTAACTGGAGCTTTTGCTTAGCAAGGAAGACAGCCATTGAGCGGGCAAAGATGTGTCCAGTCTGACAAGGAAGACACATGGAGGTCACAGGGGTCGGGGCAGGCAGGAGTGAAGGCTTCTGGGAGGAAGCACAGAGGCACAGTAAGACAGTGATCGTTGTACACAGAGCCAATCAGAAAAGTGTAGGCTGGGGACTTAGCTCAGTGGTTTCGCCGCCTGCTGCACAAGCGCAAGGGCCCGAGTTTGATCCCCGGTACCAAAAAAAGAAAAGTGCTATTTTGGAGCAATCGGGAACTCGCTTCTCTATTTTCAATCCTTTATTTGAATCTGGTGGTGTTCGTAGGACCAAACAAAAGATTCTCTTTTCAATCCTTTGTTGGCATGTGGGAACAACCAGTCAAGGGTCACTATTCCTGATCCTTCATTCACATGCAACAAGAAGCCAAGTGAGTTTTTTGTTTTGTTCTGTTTTGTTTTGTTTTTGGTACCGGGATCGAAGTCAGGACCTGGTGCTTGGAGCCAAGCGAGTTTTTTGATAGGCCAGGTGACACACGAGGGGCCAAGTGAGTGTTTGATAGGAAGATTGGCCCAGTGCCTTCTTTACACGGCAAAGAGAGAACCCGGGAATTTTGGAACAAAAGACCCCTTCCTCTAAACCCCAGGGCTGCTGCAAGCCCTTCTCATTTTGTAGAACAGACTTCTTTTCTTCCTTCAGTAAATGTGCACTTTTGCTCCCTTTTCTGTGTGTCCTGTCTAATCTTTGCTCATGACATCAAGAACTTGGAGAGAAGCCCCATGGGACCCACCGTCTGGTAACACAGGGGTTAAGAAGGAGAAGGGTGGGCTGTGCCTCCCAGGCTGGAAGAAGGACAGAGAGGCCAGGAGGAAAGCAGGGTGAGGCAGTCCCAGGAAGCAGAGGGAAGGCCCAGCCAGGCCCAGCTGCATACACAGAGCCACAGGCTCACTGGCCAGCCTCCCCGCATCCCTGATGTCAAAACCACACATGGCTGTGCGGTGCTGTGAAAACCGCTGCACTTCCCAAGCTCGAAGGCCCAGCTTGGCGCTGGCCCCTGGGATGACCTGTCCACCCTCATCCCTCCAAGTCCCCAAATGAGCCCTCAGCGCTGAGTGCCAGCCCCCTGCTGGGGCCGAGGGCTTTGTGCTGGGGGAGTTGGGGCAGCTCCTCTGGCATCTCCGTTCCTTTCTTTCCTAAAGGAGTTTGGGGGCCCCTGGGACTGGAGCTTCACGGTCATGGAATGAGCACCTGAGACACCAGGGAATGCCACAAGCTTGCATCAGAGGTAGCAGCAAATATCAGTGACCGAATTTCAGAGTCATTTTAATTTTGAGAACATGGACGCCATACCCCATTGGATGTTAGACTGAGCTAAGAGATTAAAACAATCAGAAAAAGCAAGGTCTGTGGACGATATAAGGAGCACCCCACACACAATCCCCCCTGAGACAGCAGCCAAGTGGGGGGGGGGGTGAAGATGCAGATTGGACCCCTCACCCCCTCTGCAGGCCCCCCAGGGGCCCTCTCTCATGCCTCGGCCCCGCCTCCCCATCCCAAGTAGGGCGCAGTCAGCTCTACCTACACCCCTGCAGGCCTCCCCAGCCACTAAAGCGCGTCTGTCAGGTTTGGTCACCCACATCACAGCTCCCCAGCTGCAGGGTCAGCTTGCTGAGGGCACAGTCTGGCCTGTGTAGTTTGCTGAGGAATTCCTGTTGGGAGGCCCTTGTCGCACTTCCGAACGTCTGTGAGGGGCTGCTGAGAGCCCTGAGTCCCAGACTGTCCTTCCAAGGCGGTATGTGTGATGCAGGGGCGAGGAAGACAGGAAATACCTCCCTCCGCTGCAGCCGAGGGGAGGGGAGGGCTACTGTACTCTATTAAGCTCCAAGTGAGTGAGCTTTAACAGAAGCTAAGCAAATGCTGCCTAGGACCTATACGCAGGTAGCAGACTGTGTAAAAGCCAGGGAATAACTAACACAAAATTCCTAACAACAGCTGGCTCTTGGTGGGGTGGGGCTGCAGGGGTCCCAATTAATTGAAAACATTCAGTGCCCAATATTAGAAATTTAACAGGAAGTTAGAGTACAGTAACTGGGCCTTTGACTCTGCACGCCAGTTCATCCCTAAAAAGCAAAATCTCACCTCACATTCTTAAAGGATAATCTTGAAGGTGAGGAAAGACCTTTGCGGATTTTGTGAGGCGTGTCTCCTACAGTTCTCCTTAGAATCTCTCTTTATCAAATATTTTTCACTAACAGCAAGTGCCAAAAGTCAACCTCTCTCTGCCTCTGTTTTCAGGCATGCACACATGCACATGTAAACACACACACTGCCCGTGTGCAGGATGCAACTCTTACAGACACGCACTCGGTGCATATCAAATGTACCGCACACACACGACATGCACGTGCAGATGCCCGCGTGTGCACGCATGCGCACAGGTGTGGCACACAGCACGCTCCCTGGTCTTCCTCTCCGTCATGGGCCGCCCTCTCTCTCCATGGCAGTGACCTCCCTCCTTTCCGGAGCCTCCTTGGAAGCGGGACCCCTTTTCCTTCTGTGACTCCCCTTCTTCGGTGGGGAGCAGCTACGTGGGATTCTTTGAGCTAATTCCCCACTGTGTCACATGCTCGGCCACCAAGGCCACTCTTGCCAAGACCAGTTCCACACCGCTCTGCTGCCTCACTGTCTTTTCAGCTGTTTCAGTCCAGCGCCGCGGCGGCCTTCCGGTTCAGCTTCCGGTTCAGCTCGGAGCCACATCCTCCAGTCCCTCCGCGCTCTCCCCGGCCACCCCCTCGTCTCAGATGGACTCAGCTGCTATCTGTGTTGACCGTTCCCTTATCCCCCTATCTTGTCTGGCCAGGCCTGGCACCCTTGCTAGTTCACAACCTGCTCCAGGCAAGGGCTGTGTCTTGTTAATTTGTAAGCACCCCAGGCTCTAACTCAGGACCACCCACGTGACAGGTGCTCCATAGACATTTGTCAAATTGAATGTAATTTCAGCTAGGTCATCAATTCGGGTCTGTTCTGCAGGGGGAAAAAGTCATGTTTACTGACCTAAGCTGGGGACATTTGCATACATGACTGGAAGTAACATCAGAGAAGAAATTTCATATTTTAAAACCAAAAAAGTTTTCCTTGGAAATGAGAATAGGAGTGATTTTTATTCTAATCTTCACTGTTGCCCTAAAAATTAACTGTTTAAAGCAAGGTGTGGTGGTCCACACCTGTAATCCCAGCACTCAGGAGGCTGAGGCAGGAGGATTGCCATGAGTTTGAGGCCACCCTGAGCTACACAGTGAGTTCAAGGACAGCCTGAACTACATAGCTAGACCTTGTCTTGAAAAACCAAGACATAAAAATAAAAACTTTTAAGTGAGTAAAGCAGAAAACATCATATAATCATTTATTTTATGACATTATGTCCACTGGAAAACTAACACAGATATACTTGTTCCTTCAGCCTGAAATGATTATTGACCAGTTTCCTGACACTACCAGGTAAGTATTTCACCAAAGAGAAAACTGTCATTTGGTTCAGTTCTGTTACACAGATGTTAGGCACCTAATAGCCAGTCAAGGACTGGGCATGTGGCTGAGGGCTAGAGCCTTTGCCTAACAAGTACAAGGCCCTGGGTCCATTTCTCCTTATCCCACACACTAAAATAATAACACCGACACCGATAATAATAAAAGCCAATCAGCCTACAGGCCCATCCAGCCAGCTTCTCTGTCTTCAAACTGATCTTTATGATTTAACCGGGCCGGGGATTTAGCTCAGTGGTTTGGCCGCCTGCTGCGCAAGCGCAAGGACCAGAGTTCGATCCCTGGAAAAAAAAAAAGATTTAATCTTGGTCCCAGATTTGTGAATAAATTCTCCCATCTCATTCTATCAAGCTGTCAAAAAGGCTCTAATTTCATTATTCAAAAAATCTTTTCAAAGTTAAATTCCCAAAACATCTCTATTTTAACCTGAGCAACTTCATCTAGATCTTCCCCACCTCTCTCCTCCCTTCATCTCTTGGTCTCCTTCACATCTGCAGAAGTTCTAATCTCCCTAAAATAAGATCTCAGTTCCTCAGTTGTACATATAAATTCTTCCCTTGGTCCCTGAGCCCTTCTGGCCCATGCCCGGGTTTCCCCAGAGCCACACTGTCCAGGTGTTCAGTAGAGCACCCCCATCAGAACCACCTGGGAACTGGTAAAAGTGCAGACTCGTGAACCTGCGTGAGATCCAGAACTGAACACGAGTCCCCAAGTGACGTTCAGGTCCACCAAGCATGAGCTGCAGCCCCTGAGACCAGACTACTCTCCATTCCTCCAAAACACCTTGACATTTTGCATCCTCTTCCCAGAACGCCCCTCTTCCTCTCCATTGATGTCCGCTTATTCTTCTAGGCCCGTCTCCAATGTCACCTGCCCATGAAGCTGTCCCTGGCCTCCCAGGCAGAATGAATTATTTCCTTGACTGGTCCCCACGCTTATCACTTGGTCCCTTGCCCCTCCCAAATTCACGTTGGGATTTAATCCTCACTGTCACAGCCTTAAGAGGTGAGGCCTAGTGAGAAGTGCTGTAGGTCACAGGGGCTGGATTCATGTCACTGTCACAGGAGGGGCCTGGCTGTAGTGGGGATTGGTGAGCTATGACAGAGGGGAGTTTGGTCCCCTTCTCTCTCGCTACCTGGTGCCCTCTGCCGTGATCTGACACAGCAAGGAACCCCTCCCTAGATGTGGCCTTTGATCTCAGATTTCCCAGCCTCCAGAACTGTGAGGAATAAATCTGTTTTTTACAAATTCCCCAGCCTGGGGGGATAAGGCCGTAAGACAGCACTGCAACAGCTTCCTAAGGGTGGGAAACCCTGTCTCAGCACAGATGGAGGGGACGTAAGTGAGAACCAGGGCAGAATCGCTAAGTGGATGGCATGGGACAAACATGCGGCCCACAGTGCACTGGCAAGGCTGGGCACTTCCACACCCAGGACACAGGATACACTTGCCCTAGTCCTTCCTGGCTGCAGGATCCCAGATCTGCATTTCCTCCTCCGGAAAAGGGGGTGGGACACCTACCTCCCAGGCTGCCCAGTTACATCTGAATTCCAGATACATCTCATTTTTTAGAATAGTATTTCCAATGCAATATTCGAGACCTAATTCTCCTTTTCAGAACGTATTATTTGTATGCAATTCAAATGTAACTGGCCATACTGTATGTTATTTGCTAAGTCTGGCCACCATCTCCAGGGGTTTGCAAGGCCCAAGGGATATGAGTACAAGGGCTGTCAGTGGCAGGCACACAGTAGGCACTAGGCGTGGCACTCTTGAAAAAACAGGAAACCATTAATATGACTTGAGCAACAGCGTGACAGAACCATCCATCTCAGAGCTCTAAAATTAGCTCTGGCCAAAAACAATTATTCGAGATTTCTTAACGTGCCTGGAAGTAGAAAGTCGAACTCATTGAAAATATACCACATAAGTAGCTTTCAATTATAACTTTATCTTTTCCAGGTTCTGCCCCAGCAACTTTGTAATCTAGCGTTTTTCAAGCGTCTGGAGACTCTGAGCATAATGAATGAGGATAATCATTCTTTCCCAGGATGCCTTGGCTTTGATGATACAGTGTGTCAGATGTATGGTCTGACTCGAATGACAATTGACTAAGTCATTGTTTCCGCTCAATTAACTTACAGCCCTCGGTAGCCGAGCCAGGATTCTGAACTCAGATTGCCTGACAAGCCCCCTTTTGTCAACAGCCCCAAATCTCCCAAATCTCAGCCCAAGCCTTCACTCAGAGGACAATGGGACACATTTCCCTTCATGGGTGACTCCTAGGGGCAAACAAGAATTTTAATAAATTAACAGAGAAATCCTATTAAAACTTTTTCAATGGGTGCTTTCTCTAGCATCACTAAAGAATAAAATGTGGAAATTCTGCCAGGCCAGAAAGCCCCCCAGATTTTTTTCTTCCCATTTTTCTGTCTCTCTGTTCTGGGTGGGACAGCTAGAGACAGAATCTCCCGGTTTCATCCAGACGTGTCCATGTGTCTGTGGCTTGTGGTTGAAAAAGACACACGCAACTCCCAGGTCTGTCCGGGTGAGGTCATGGTGTAGAAGCTACTTACCCACCCCAGACTACAACACAAGAGAAGAAGCTACTAGATGCTGTAGGGTCCCTTTGTTACATCACCTAGACTTGAGTCATACTGTCTGCAGAACTCATTGCTTCAGATCAGTTATACTCAGAATGAAACCCAAACACTTCCTGGACCAAGGCCAAGAGGATCAACTCACCATTGCCCCCTAAAATTCATATGTTGAAGCCCTAACTCCCAATATCTCAGAAGAGGACTATATTTAGAGAGAGGTCTTTAACAGAGTGACTAAGTTAAAATGAGCTGTTAGGGTGAGCCCAAATCCAGAATGACTGGTGTCCTGGCAGAAGGGGATTAGACAGTGTGTGTAACAGAGATTAGGTGACCGAGTGTACCAGAAGAGACTCAAGGAGAAGGTGGCCACCCAGAGGTCTCAGGAAAAACAAACCTGCCAACACTGTAATCTTGAGTATCCCATCCCCAGAGATGCTGGAAAATAAATCTCTGTTGTCTAAGCCACCACTGGCACTGGGTTATGCCAGCCCTAACGAACTCATAGGAGGGCCTTTCATGATCCAGCTCCTGCCATGTCTGCAAGCGTGGCTTCGTGCCTTCTGCACCTGCCTCCTTTCTGCTCTTCCCCAGCAAGGTCTCATGCAGCCAGGAGCTCTCCAGTAATTGTCTCACCCCCTCCTTCCCTCCCTCCTCCATTTATTTCCTTCTTGGCATTGTAATTACATTGCTGCTTCTTGTTCTCACTCATTGGTGCTCTCTCTCGCTCTCTCTCTGTCTCTTGCCCCCAGCATATAGCATAATTCCTGATGCATAAGTTTGCTCAGGTTGCAAAATAATGAATTACTGGTTGTTTAGGTGCAAACATATGTAAATGTATCTGGAGAATTAGAATGGTGTAGTAGGAGACAACCTCCAGGGAAATGGAGCGATTCCAGGGCCAGACACAAATGCCATTCCTGAAGAAGAGATGGGTAGTGGTTAATTTTGTGTGTCACTTTGCCTGGGCCATGCGGTACCCAGATGTTTGGTTAAACATTATCCTGGGTGTGTCTGTGAGGGCTGCCGTGGATTGAATGTATGTGTCCCTCCAGAATTCACATGTTGGAAGTGAATTCTGACATGTCATGGCTGATTCTCTCTTAGGGTCTCCGGGCCTGGGGCTGCCATCCTCTTCTGAGACGGGGCCCCTTCCAAACACACTGGTTGCTGGCAGAATTCACTTCCTTGCAGCCGGCGCCACTGTCTGCTCCAAGAGGCTTCCTGCAGTGGTGGCCACACGGTCCCCAGAGCCAGTTCCCAGCGTGGAATGTGCTTTCTTCCAGGGCAGCCAGAGTGTGTCCCTGTGACTTCCTCTTCTGTGAGCAGCCAGAGGAAACTCTGCTTTGAAAGGTTCATGACATCAAGTCAACCCCACCCGGATAATCTCCCTGTCTCGAGGTAGCTGAATGGGACCTCGACAACACCTGTAAGATCCCTTCACACAGTAAGGGAAGTAATGTTTGCAGAAAACTGAGGCTAGGTGGGTCTACACCAGAGCCTAGAATCTTGGGGGTTCACCTAGGACTCATCCTGCTCAGGGGGCCGTTGGGTGTTTTGTGGCATGGGCAATGCTCCCATCTTGTCTATGTTCAGACAGGATGTGGAGAGGTGCTGCTTTGATTTCTATCCTTCAGTCACAGAGTGGCTTCATTTGAAGCTGATGCTCCACAGAATTTGTAGATTGACGAGAGAGTGCCAGGCCTGCCCCTGGATGCCAGGGGAAAGAGGCCAGTGACACCCAGTAGGAAAACAGGCCAACACAAAGGGCAGCTCCCAGGAGAGAAAACCCAAGTCACCAGCAGACACATGAAAAGATGCACCACATCTCCAGCCATGAGGAAGAAACAAAGGGAAAGAGTGACGGGCACTCACACCCATCCTATTGGCAAAACACTGCAAATCTGATCAAGCAAAGGTTGGCAAGGAAGAGAAACAGAAAACCTTTCAATGCACAGAGGTACAGGCTGTTAGGGCTCAGGAGAGCGCTGAGCAACACCCAGTGCACCTGCCAGTGTGAGTCCTCTGATCTGCCAGTTTAGAATCTACGAACATCCCAGAGAAATCCTCGCATGTGTGCATGAAAAGACATGTACAAGGATGGTGACTGCATGTAACAGAAGCCAAACCAAGGCAGTGCCCTCCAGCAGAAACAACCTAATGCCCATCCACAGGACTACAGGTGAGTACATTCCATATAGATATTGGCATACCTTATGGCATTTAAAAATGAAAGTACTAGAGCCAGGTATGGTGGTGCACACCGGTCATCCCAGTAGTCAGGAGGCTGAGGCAGGATAGCTGTGAGTTCAAGGCCAGCCTAGGCTACATAGTGAGCTCAAGGCCAGCCTGAGCTACATAGTAAGACTCTCTCCCCAAAAAAGCACTAGTGCTGTATCTATTGACTTTGAATAAATCCCAAAAATGAAGTTAAGGAAAGAATGAAGATGCAATGAGACATTTACAACAAAATGCCATTTATATAAACTTTTAAGACAGGCAAAACAATGCTTTGTAATTTTTATGGCTACATAGCATATGTGGCAAAAATATAAAAATGTGGATGGAAATGATAAAAGCTGGATTCACAAGCAGGATGGCCTCTGGGGAGGGGGTGGGGGAGGAAAGACGTGAGAGGGCGCACAGGAGCCCTCAAGGTGTCTGTGATGTATAATTTCTTCCAAAGAACGTTAAGGCAAATACGGCTTAATACCGAGGTCTGATGAAGCTGGGTTAGGGCCGTGTGGGTTTCCATCACACTGCTCTTTCTCATATCTGCATGCTTTGAAGCAATAAAGTTGCTCTTTGATTTGAGTAGGGAGAGGCAAGTTCATTTTTCTAAGAGGAACAACAGAAATAGCTAAGAAAACTAGGTTGGAAGCTACGGATCCAGGATGGCTGGGAGGGGCGGTGAGAGGATCTAGAATATTCCCTGGACCCCTCCAAGGAAGCCTTCCTGGACCTACCCTCAGCATGGTGCGGGTCTCCGGCAATACCCTGTTTATCCACCTATCATTATTCTAGTCACCTCCAGTAGAAATTTTCTGTTTCCCATTCACATAACATCACCCCATCATTTTATATGTATAATATGTATTTTTTCTTACAATATTTGATGCGTAAAAGTGGTTATCTCAGAGTGGGCAGGATTTCAGGCGATTTCTACTTACTTTGCTACATAGCTGCCTTTGTAATATTGTTGAAATGCTTACAAGTTGGAAAAAAATAAAATATCCCAACACACTTTTTTTCTTTTCTGGCAGTACTGGAGGTTGAACCCAAGGCCATCACATTGAGCTACATTCCTGGCCCATTTTTTATTTTACAACTGGATCTTGATTAAGTCACTAAGTTGCCCAGGCTGGTCTCACACTTGTGATCCTCCTGCTTCAGCCTCCCAGAAGGCTGGGATTACAGGTGTGCACCCATATGCCTTGCTAAAGGTCAATTCTTTTATAAAAGAAATTCTTTGCCCTGTTTTAGGGCGTCTGTCTACCGATCCCGGAAGCAACCTTCCTGGAGGCGGGAGTCACGTGTCATCCGGGTCCTACTGTCTACCTGCTCGGGGAGTCTGTCCCACGACATCCCCAGCAAACTTTCCTCCATTGACTACATTAGCCTCTCCCTGCTGTGGACAGTCTCTCTTTAGGTGACTGCATTGGAAATTTTTTTTTTTTTTTTTTTTGGTACCTGGGATCAAACTCGGGTCCTTGAGCTTGTGAGGCAGGCGGTGAAACCACTGAGCTAAATCACCGGCCCTGGAAAATATTTTTGATGAGATGATATCGGCCTCCCCCCACCCTGGATTCTACTTTTGGGGGCCACTAAATGAAAGGAACTGTAGAGCATTTTGATCTAGAGCGGAACTTGGGAAATCACTGTTGAGCACCAGAAACCCGAGGAGCATAGAATGAGCTGCACCTGAGCTGGGCGTGGTGGACAGTGTGGGAGAAAGGGAGTGGCCTCCCCCAGGGAGAGCTGAGACTGCAGGACCGCGCTCACCCCTGCCAAGGGCCAGGCCGGTTCCTGAGAACAAAGTCGGCTTGGGCTCAGCAGCCGCAACCCTCCGAGGTAGGCACTGCGATCCCTCTGAAGGGCGCCGAGGCACACACAGAGGCGACAGAGTCTGCACCAGGGCAGAGCCAGGGTTCGCGCTTGAGGGCCGCCCCAGAGCTGCGCTCGGACCCGCAGGGCCTGTGGCCTCCCTGGGTGCACAGATGCCGGGAGCCGGAAATGGGCAGCGCACAGCCTGGCCCGCTGGGGTCGCCCGACCCGGATCAACGCGGGAGGGTGGCACGGGGAGTGGCACGGGGACCCCAGGAGGCCCTGAACCACACACTGCAGCACTAGGCCTGTTGGCCAGAAGCGGAAAGCAGCAAATTAAATCCACAGGGTGAGGCCTGAGGGCAAGGTCACTCCCGAAAGGAAGGGGGACTTGTTTTGTACCCCAGAAAGGACATGTCTGTGCCTGTGTCACCAGCAGCACACACTGTGTGCATATGCCGCCCATCTACACACATGAGTGTGTGTGCGCGCGTGTGAATTCTTATCAGTCTGATGGAACAAAGCTAGCCCACCTTAGACACACTCTGATATCCTCTCTAGCACAGAGACACACCCAGCTGTGAACACGGAGCTCCAGCTTCTGCGCCCTGAGTCCTGGCAGCCTGTCATCCCTGAGCACAAAACTCCACCACCCTGCTAGAGGCTGGAGCTCTTCCTTGATCCCTTGGGTCCCCTCCCTGCTCTCTTAGGGCTGCCTTAAGTCACCTCTGCTTCACACTTCGGTGCCTTGGCTGGTGCTGCTGCCAGTGTGGAGGTGCCAATCAGCTCCCCTAGCTTAAGGAAATCCAATCCTCATTTTATAATCCCTGAGTAGGGAGTCTGGGCTGGAAAAGTGACCACACAAACCTTTAGGAAATTAAACCATTTTTTCTGTTGTTTATTTTTCTTTTTGATACCATCAGCGGTGACATGCTACAGTGAAAAGCTAGCCCTGCCTGAAATGAGGATTTTTCTCTCTACTGAATTGCGCTCTGAATTCCCAAAATATAATCACACCGGAACAGCAAGGTCATACTGCTCACCCAGTAACTCCCACTCCGGATCGGCTTCTCTGAAAGTGACTCTGTCAACCACGGCCCAGCAAGGTCAGTGAGGGCCTTTCGCCCCAGGGCCTTATGGGAGTGGGGAGTACTGGGCTGCAGGCTGAAGAAAGCAAATGTGGACCTACCTTTGCTTTCTCCTAGTGCACTCTCCTCACGACAAAATTTGTTTCTGCAGAAAAGTGGGGAAGTATTAATTTGAGTACAAGTGACCATTTCAGCAGGGAGAGACTTCCTGCTCATCCCCCAGCCCATAGGCACCAGATAACAGTCAGGTTAGCACAAAGAGCATAAAGTGAGGAGAGGGAGCGACGAAGAGAAGACAGAAGACAGACTGTGAAGACAAGCAGTAAAGGGCTTGGAAAAAGAAGGCAAGAAAAAGTGACTGATAAAATATGAAAGGAGAGAAACAGGAAGAGTCAGACAGAGAAGGAATGGAGACAGACAGCAGAGAGCAGCACCACAAACTCAAAAAACCCAACAGACAAGGCGACAATGGCCCAGAACCTTTTATTTAAACCAAACAGTTCCTCAGAACCCTTGGTGACACGTACTAGGTTTGCTGAAGAGATTATCTTGCTTTGTTTTGGTTCCGGGGATCAAATTCGGGTCCTTGCACTTGCAAGGCAGGTGGCGTAACCACTGAGCTAAGTGCCCGGCCCCTGAAGAGATTATCTGGTAAAAGAAGACTGAAGGTAAGAGTCCCCAAGATCTAATGCCACCCACCTACCCTATGTCCCCAGTAAGTTACGTCCAGGGGATTGAGGTAGGAGGTAGAGCAAAGACAGCTGACCAGAAGGAAACTGTGGGGCAAAGAATCAAGAAATCAGAGCCTAAATTCCTGACTGGATTCTACCATCCTTCCTTCCCAGAGAAAACCGGTATCCTGAATTCAGAAGTTGCCACGTGTGTGTGGATTTCATAGTCTTAGTGCTGGAGTTGGTATGTGTAAACATCACACAGGCTTTTTCTACAGATCTCAAAATCTTACTTGCTTTTGTTTCTTTTCATGGAATTGAGCTTTGCCCACATGTTAGCTCGATTCCACTCCTTCACACTGTCACTGATTCACAGTCAGAAAGAACCCTTGCCAAAAGTTTGCTCCTTCCCTTCTTTCCCATCTTCTTCCTGAGGGACTGGGTGTCAGCATGTGGAGCCAGATGGGCTCAGCGGTCCCCTCCAGCGCTCCAATGGCCCAGCTCCCTCCACATTACAGCCTTGACTAATTTCCATCAGGGTTTATCCCGAGTGATTGGGTTAATGAGACTGTTGATATAGTAATTTCACTGCCATCTTCATAATTAGTTCTCAGTGGAAGTTGTTTTAGTCATGATCCTTCTCGGTAGGAAGAAGGGAGATAAAAGTGGGAATGGAGCTTTGGGAACACAGGAAATCTGAAATGGAACCTGACTAATTCCTAACTCAAAAGACCACTGAGAGGAGGTGAGTAGAAGTAAATGAAAGTTATGGTTTGAGCGTATTTGGAAGTATATCAGGGGTGACATTTTCTCAAAACATTCTGATAAAACAGTGAAATTAAACAATCATCACCCAAACATTCTTTTCTGAGCACACTCGGAATTCTACAGCAGAATGATGGGATAAAATGGCAGATGTTAAACTGGTGTTCCATTTGTTCAATGAACTGTTTCATGAATGAAAGAAAAATAGTGACCGTAAAGTCCTGTTGGCACATAAAAACTTCCTAGAGACTGTCTACAAAAAGAAGAATGACACCAGGCTGGCAGCATTTCTCCAGAGTAAGCTCACATAGCAGCCACCAATCGGAAGAGGTAGAAGCACAGCTATGAACATCGTCATGAAGCCAAGTCCATTCAATATGGACACAGTGCTACTTTCTGAAGCCTGAAGAACAGAGGAGCCTAAAGATAAGGGAAAGAAGGAAGTGTTTGTTGGATGTCTACGCTCTAAGTTTATCCACGTTGGGTTTCATCTTCGCCATGATGGGAAGAGTGTAAGCTTTGTTTCTCAGAAAAGTGCCTGACACAGCCATTGTCAGTGACTGAACAGTAATGGACCCAGGGCTCAAGTTCAATTCCTCTGACCCAAAGATGCATGGGCTTCCATAGCACCTTTCTGAAGTGGGGAACGGTCCTCCACTCTGAGGGGCTTATGACCTAATAAAAGAGATCACTTTGGTCTGAATTTTTAAAAATAACTATCAAATTTGAGCTCGCTTTGTTTTCCTAATATGGTTATTCACTGCTATGAATTTCCCTCATAGGACTGCTTTCATTGTGTCCCATAAATTCCAGCATGTTGTGTTAGCAGTGTCATTTAATTGTAGAAACTGTCCAATTTCTTCTTTAATTTCCTCTGTGACCCATTAGTTGTTTAGGAGGGTGTTATTCAATTTCCATGTGTTTATGCAGTTCTTATGGTTTCTTTTGCTATTGATCTCCAATTTCATGGCACCATGATCTGCTAGTATGCAGGGTATAACTTCAATTCCTTTGCATTAGCTAGCATGTGGTCTATTTTGGAGAACAACCCATGTGCAGCTGAGAAGGATATGCATTCTGATTTTGTGGCGTGGAACACTCTATAGACATCTATTAAGGTCTACTATCTAGAATATATAAAGAACTTTAAAAAATAAGACCTCCCAAATTTAAAGACCCAGTCCAAAAATGGGCATCTGAGATGAACAGAGATTTCTCAAACAAAGAAGTAGAAACAGCAAATAAACATATGAAAAAATGTTCAACATCACTGGGAATTTGAGAGATGCAAATGAAAACAACACTGAGATTCTACCTCACCCCAGAAAGAATGGCTGCTATCAAGAAATCAACCAATAACAAATGCTGTCGGGGCTGTGGGGAAAGAGGAACCCTGCTCCACTGCTGGTGGGAGTGTAGACTGGTGCAACCACTGTGGAAATCAGTATGGAGATACCTCAAAGAACTAGAATTAGAGACCCCAATTTGACCCAGCTGTTCTCCTGCTGGCTATCTTCCCAAAAGAATTAAAAGCATCATACCACAGTGATATATACACACCTACGTTTATAGCAGCACAGTTTGTAATAGCTAAATCTTGGAAACAGCCCAATTGCCCATCAACTGGTGACTGGATAAAGAAGATGTGGTGGGTTTTTTAATATAAAATGGAGTACTACTCAGCCTCAAAGAATGATAAACTAGAGTCATTTATAACTAAGTGGATGCATATTGAGGCCATACTCTTAAGTGAAATAAATAGGACACACATGTGTAAATACCAAATTGTCTCTCTGGTGTGAGAAACTGAAGGTATAAATGAGGACCAAAATGTATAATAGATAATGTGAAACAGGAAGAAAAGGGGCAAAAGGCAAGGGGAAGTGGGGGGATGGGGCAAAGGAAAGAAGGGAAAGAAAAATATGAGAAAAGAAGGAAAAAATAGCAACCAAGCTTTTGTAAATAGGCAGGGCTGGAGGGGTGGAAGAGAGGAAAGGGAAATGGGAAAAAACAAGAACTAAGATATCATTTACAGGTACAAATTCTCAATGATCAGTGGAATCATGATGTTTACCTAAAATGTACCAATAAACTTAATTTTTAAAAATTTTTTTAAACTATCAAATAATCATAAGGAGATCGCTAAATTTCACTATTCTTTATAACCAAAGAAAGTTTAAACTATTCTATTCTATCTCCCCCTGAGCTTTTTCCTATAATCACTTCGATGTTTTCAGAACTTCTATTTTCTCTGCCTCAGATACCTTTCTTACCAACTGTACCTGACCACGTGTAGTGAGGGTTTGTCACAGATATTCTCATTTTTGGATCACACAGAACTTGAACCTCCTTCCAGCATTTGGGGTGCTCCTGCCGTAGGACTTCAGTGAGCGACACAGTCCCCCTCCCACAAGGGGATGCAAAGGCCAACTGGTCACCTCCCCAGCCCCCGTGAAGGTGGAGTATGAGCATGGGGCCCACTGGTTCTTCTGTCTGGAATTCTAGCAAGAGCAGGGCCTTAGAGGAAGGGAGGCCCAGGGCTGGGACCGCAGCTCACGTCCAGAGAGGCCACACTCTGAATTGATTAGATTATTTCCACATAGCTTAATACTTTACTACATATGTGGGTGACCCTCAGCACTAGACGGCAACCATCTTGCATATCCTTAGCCTTTATACAAATGGCATCATGGTATATGTGTTCCTCTAGCTCTTGCTCAACATTTTGATTATGGGATTTCCTCCAGGATGATTATGTAGCCATCAGGTCATTTCTTCTCACTGCTATGGCTTTATGGAACTCGACTGAGTGAATGTATCACAATTAGAACTTACTTCTAATGTTATGTTAATATGAATAATACTGCTATAAACCCTCTTGAACATGACTCCTGGTTTTTATGCACAGGTATTCCCAAAGAGTATGAATCCTAGAAGTAGATTTGTTGAATTCTAACATCTTGGCCTTTCTAAATTGATCATGCATCTACTTCCCTACAATGGTTGTCTCTTGTAGTATTCTAACAAGTACCTTCTGCTTAAACCAACAAGAATCTATTCTTGTAATTTGCAACTAAGAATGCAGATTGATGTTGGAAATTATTTCTCCAGGCCTCTTACCTTTTGCATGTCTCAAGCAGAGATTCCAGCTGTCTTTGCTCCAGACCCTCTTTCCAAGGACATTTATAAATTTTTTTTTTTTTTTGGTGCTGGGGATCGAACTCAGGTCCTTGTGCTTGCGCAGCAGGCGGCAAAACCACTGAGCTAAATCCCCGGCCCTCAGGGACATTTATAGAGCTGACAGTGTTTGAAAAGAGAGACAGGGTCTCCCTCTACAGGAGAGAGCTAGGCAGCTTTGTCTTCTACTCAGCATAGTAGAGATCATTTCTTCTTCCAAGGCGAGAGCTAGGCAGGCTGACGCCCATGATCAAAGAGGTCACTCCAGCTTGAGATGCCTCTCTTGCAATGCAGCCACACTCCATGCATATGTCATCCGGGCATCTTCACATCCCCAGGGCTCAGGGAGCTGATATAAATGCTCCTGTTCTGGATATTGTCGTTGCAGTGAGTATAAAGACCTTTATCTCTGACTTGGGAATCGTGTCTTTTGCAGTTCTGGAGAGCTAACTCATTAGTTTATAAGTCAGACAAAAATCTCAGACTTTTCACGGTTGTCTAAAATCCACATAGAAAGTAGAGCAGTTTGGGCCTCGACCTCAGGAGAAACAGGGAGAGGAACACAGGTTTGGTTATCTGACCTGCCCAGAGTTTAAGGCAGTAAAAATCTCACTAGTATAAAGGAACGAGATTTTGGCAGTCTACATGGATCCATTAGGAATAAGCTCAGCTCTAAAGTAATGAACTATTCCTGTTAATAGTGGCTAAAACAATAAAGATTTTGATTGCATCATACAATGAGAATTCTGGACATAAGAACTGCAGAGTAGCCCAGTGAGGCCAAAGGCTCAGCCTCTTTTTTAATGTTCTGTGACACCATCCTTAACCACTGCCTTGCTGTCACAAGATAGCTGTTGAAGTTCAAGGCATCTTGCCTATATTAAGATAGGAAGAGGAAGGAAAAGGTGGCACCCATTGCATTTATTCTTTTTATCAGGAAAGCAAGACACTTCCCTGAAGGCCTCTGGATTGGGGTAAATCCATTATGATTCATGACTTGGTGATGGATAAATTCTCCCTATGCCAACAAAATCAGAGTTCTATAAGCAAAAGAGTATGGGCCGAGGTGGTAGGGTGAGCGTTCATCAAAGATCTAACAGAGTCTGCCTCTGTCTACCCAGGACATCAAACAATATCCCAATATCCTGTCACCACAACCAGCTCAAAGTCCAAGATCTTAGATCCAAATGGGCCTTCTCAGTATCTGGTGATATATAAGCTAAAAGAACACATTATTAAATTCACCCAATAAGCAATGATGAAGTAGGAATAAAATAAGTGAGTCAATAATTTTCAGAAATGGAGAGAATGGAAAATACAAGGCAGGCAGAGGTCCATAACACACAGGCCATGTCCCACTGCATAGAGTAGAGTAGACACGCTGGTTGGTGGAGAGTGTCTCAGTTGGCCGACATGGCCAGCCATGGTTCGGCCCTTGGAGTGACCTCTCTACTCACTGGCCTCTATGATACTTGTCTGGGACCCTAGGAGGAGCTTCCTCGCCTGTTTCCTTACCTGTTTTTCACCTATACAATTTTAAAAGATCAAACACTTTGGTCATGTCTTTGTGGACAAGGTTGTATAGGCAAGATCTCTTATGTATTGCTGATGGGAGCATAAATTAGAATTGCTTCCATGGAGGGCAATTTTGCTAAATATATTACTCATCTATATATGAGTAATTGTAAGATATATGTGGACACCTATCTATACACATCTGGCTATATACATACACATTACTTATGCAAAATCTTTGACTAATTCCATTTCTAGGAACTGGGAATGCATCACACAAATGTATCCACACATAAAAAATGACGTGTCTTCAAGATTGTTCATTCACTTCTGCAGCTGTATTTCTAAAGCACAGGATTGGAAAACACCTAAATGACAATCAGTGAGAGCTGGTTAAATAAGTATGGTACATCCATACAATGATATTTGATGAAGCTATAAAAAAAATAGGAATGCTCTGAATTTAGAGCTCTAAGAAACACTGTTAAATTAGAAGACTTAAAACAGATGCATACCAATGCATACAAAACAATTAAGTGTGATCGATGTCAAAAGGAAAGAGTAGTCATGTATCTCTGAAAGGATATGTAAAAAAGTAGATAACAAGAGTTGTTGGTGGAAAAAGGAAGCAAGCTGCTGTCGTAGAAGTGAGGCTTTTCCCTGGATATCAGTTCTTTTGTACTTGAATCAAATTAAAATATGCACTATTTAACATTTTAAATTAAAACCTTGTTAGGTCAATGTTCATAGAAGCATTATTCACAATAATAAAAAGATAGAAACAGCCCGAAATGCTTCTCGACAGATGAATGAATAAATAAAATGTGATATCTACATACCGTTATTACTGTATATTACTGGGATATTACTGTACTGAGCCTTTACAAAGGAAATTCTACGGGGCATGGTAGTAGACTCTCAGTACTGGAGAGACTGAGGCAGGAGGATCTCTGTGAGTTCAAGGCCAGCCTAGGCTACATAGCGAGACTTTGTCTCAAAAAAACAAATTAGATAAATAAAAAGGAAATTCTGACATGCTACACCATGGATGAACCTTGAAGATATTTTGCTAAGGAAATACACAATCACAAAAGGACAAGTAAAGTACAACTTCCTGTGTTGCAGAAATCTCGAAAAGAAACACAGGGAGACACAGAATTTGGATAAAATAAAATTTCTTCTCCCGAGCTGGCAGGAACGCCAGAAACAGGTCTGGTTAGTATCTGTGCCCCCTTTGTTCAGCATTTCCCTTTTTATATCCTTTTTAGCCATTATCTCAACCCTAGTGGTCTTTGATATGCAAGTACAATTCCAGTTCCTATTTACCAGTCACAGACACAAGATAGGCACATATACATTGTAAATTCACCCTGGCATGGTAACTATGTTAGGTTAATAAAGTTACCAGTTAGAGTGTCAGATAACCATCACCTTAAACAAGCAGTTATGGGAAAAGCAAATCTTAAAAGAACACATTACTTATTTTGCTTCTACAACTACCTTAATATTCAATCTATTAAGTTATCGAAAACTTTTCCGTATCACCTGTACATGCAGTACCTGGAGTAGTCAGATCCATACAGACACAAACTAGAGTAGGGGCTGCCTGGGCTGGCATTGGGAGTAATGGAAGTTAATGTGCAGTGCATCTGCAGCTTCAGTTGGGGAAGAGGAAACAGTCAGGCCGGGTGGTGGTGATGGGTGCACAACAGTGTGAATATGCTTAATGCAAATGAACTACATACTTTATAAAATATCAATCTTATGCATATTTTACCATAGGAAAAATATTGACTTAATAAGCCTTGCTGAAAATCCTTGAATTGTCCTCTTTAAATAGATCAATTACAGCTCAATAGAGTTGTTTAAAGAAAAGCTTGGGCAGCACCCAGCTTACTTGCTTCAGGTCAGTTCCACACGAAAGTAGAACCATCAAAGGTTAACTCCACAGGACTAGAGCCTCCCTCCCTGTATCCCCACATGGTGGTAAGGAGACAGCTCTCTGATATCTTATCTTGTGACTCTAATCCTATTGGATTGGGGCCCCACCTGTATATCTTTATGAACTTCTTTAATTTTAATTACCTTCCAATGATCTAATCTTCAAATATAATCATAATGAGGGGTTAGGGCTTCAATATATGAACTTTGAGGTCACACAGTTCAATACATAGCCCACTCTTAAGAGAATTCAACATAATGGAGATAAAATATTTTCAAGTCACACACTTGATAAAGGACTAGTATATAGAATACACCAAAACCTCTTAACAATGTGAAAACAAACAGCTCAAGAAACATCAGAGCAAAATATCTGAAAAGATGCTTTGCCAAAGAAGGTATACAAATAGCAAATAAGGATATGGAAAGGTGATCAACATCATTTCTCATTTGGAAAATGCCAATTAAAACAACAATTATATACAACTATATGCCTATTGGAATGGCTAAAATCCAAGAAACTTGTTATATCAAACCCGGACAAGACGCAGTGCAACTAAAACTTTTCCATCCTTCCTTGCTTGCTTCCTCTTTTTTTTTTTTTTTTTTTT
>NW_004624758.1:22978111-23008816 GCF_000247695.1 Heterocephalus glaber
TACCAGGGATTGAATGCAGGTCCTTGAGCTTGCAAGGCAGGCAGCAGAACCACTGAGCTAAATCCCCAGCCCTTTGCTTCCTCTTTTCCTTCCCTCTTCCTTCCTTCCTTTACTTTCTTTCTTTTTCTTTTTCCCAATAGGAATGCAACTGCTGTAACCATTTAGAAACAGTCTAGCAGATTCTCAAGAAGTTAAACATAGACTTACCCTACAATCCAGCAATCAACCCCCTATGTATGCAGGTCACCAAGTAATTTAAAAAATTTATCTTCATAGAAAAACCTGTAAATGAATGTTTATATGAGCTTTATTCTTAGTAACCCACAACCTGGAAAAAACAAGATGTTCTTCAAAACTAAATAAAAGAGCCAGGCATGGTGCCACACTCCTACAATCCCAGCACTCAGAGACTGAGGCAAGGGGGTCACAATTTGAACCCAGTCTGAGCGACTTAGAGACTTAGCAGGACCCTGTCTCAAAATGAAAAATAAAAAAGGGCTGGGGATGTCAGAGCGTGAAGGCCCTGGGTTCAATCCCTACTACTGAGGGGAAGGAAGGATGAGTAGAACCCCGTGAGTTGGAACAAGCACGTGGGAGCCTGAGGCAGGAGGATCAACACAAGTTCAAGGCCAGCCTGGACTACATAGCAAGACCCTGTCTCAACAAACAAACAGAAAACCTAGTAAATGGATAAATAAACCATGGTATAAACTTTGTGGTAAATTAACTAATGGTCAACTCGAAACACCCAGCTGAACTGAATCAGCTTGGATCTGGGCATGGAAGACCCACCTGTGGATTGTTGCCAAAGGCATAAAAGGAGAACTTGGAGGGGAAGATCATTTGCTGTTGATTTTCTTGGAGAAGCTTGGCCTGGCTGGTTTTCGTGATACCAACGCAGCTGTTCTTGTTGTCAGAGGAGCTCAGGTCCTCGCCGTCGCTGGGAAAGGCTGCTGTTCTCATCAGGAGAGCTCTGGTCTTCACCGTGAGTGTCGCTTCCTGGCTCCATACAGCTCCCTCAGCCTGGCGGCACAGAGCCTTCACAGGCTTTCTGGCTTCCACCACTGCCCCTTGGGCCTTCCCAGTGCAGATCCTCAAGGCAGACTTGCCTGAGACACTGCCGTGGGCTCTAGGCCTCTGGCTGGACTTGTGGAGGACATTGTCTTGGGCTAATCTAGGCCTTCGGCTGGACTTACACGGGACACTGCTACAGGACCCAGGCCCTCGGCAGGATTCTTTGGGTCTCTAGTGTGTGGACAGATCTCTTGCTCCTCTGCATTTGACTTTTTGGGTGAATATTATAAAATAATCCTATAAATTATGTGTCCTGTATTAAATCTATTCCCTTGGAAACCCTGACTACAACATCCTCCCAATGTAATAATTTTTAGTGATTGAAAAAGATCACATTATTGACTCATCCAACAACATAACTGAATCTTAAATACAACTTACTCAGTTAAAAAAAAAAGACCACATATTGTAGAGTATAATTCATATGACATTTTGGAAAAAGGCAAAACTATAAGGACAAAAACAGATCAATGTTTTCCAGAATTGGAAGGAGAAGTGGTTTACTACAAAAGAAATGCACAGAGTAAATTTTAGGGTGATGAGACTACTTTGCACAGTACTAGGAGGCTGGGTGCATGACTCAGTGCATTTCTCAAAAAGTGTAGAACTTTACACAAAGAGGGAATGAGAACGGATGCAAAATTTGTTTTTACAAAATCAACTAGAAGTTTGAGGATCTCAAGATAGGATGCAGAGTAAGATTGAAGAATCTAACAAATCACACACAGACAGTGATCAAAAAATAAAGTGAATATTTAATAGTTTTTAAAATTTATTACCGTAAAACAACATTGCCATTAATCCCCCTAAGAATACTCCACATCACTTCTGACACATTTATCCCATCATTCTTGCCACTTTCTGAAGCAAGGATTAATGAGGGGGATAAATGGCAATGTGTCTTTTCCTGTAATAATTTTTAAATAAATAAATAAATACATATTGTATATATATGAATGTAGGGGGTTGGAGGAAGAAGCTTCAAAAAAATGGAAAATGGTATTTTGACAAAACTAAGATTGAAAACAAACTGCGTATAAACACTGTACTCTTAGCTAATAAAATTGTTAATAAAATAATAAAATTGTTAATAAAATTATATCTCAGAGTATGACATAACAAGTCTGAGACAGATTTACATCTATCCTGGGGTCAAATTCAAAGGTAAATGAATGGTGAATGGTAGGAGCCAGGTTTCTCAAGACTAAGAAGCGAAGTTACAGATGAGCAAGGCAGAAGGCTAGAAGGAAGCCTCGGTAGTGGATCAGAATCACAGACATCAGTAAGCGCTCATGTTTGCTTCGCATGATGTAGATAGATGGATACAGGAGTGATTTGGGATAGGTGTATATGCTCGGGTTGGAATACACATGTAGTTTCTTGCTCTGTAGCCTAGAAGCAATGACACCCCAGTAACAGCAAGCACTTGGTCTCCAATTATCCAACAAGAGAGCCAAGAATCCTTGGAGAAATGACTGATTCTAGGGCTGAAGCAACAAGGAGATAAGTCTAGAGCATCTTCCGGTGCCAGAAAGTAAGTACAGGCTCAAAAAATATATGCAACATGTGCAAGGAACACAGGAACTAAACTAGAAGAACTCCAGATGCCCAAAGCTGGAGTAGTTCAACAAACGAAATAAACAACACAGAACCGCATTGTTAACCCAGTTACAGTTCAGCTAGTTTGGTAAATAAATAGATGGGGAAGGGTTCTAGATAACTTATGGAGGTGCTCTGTGCCCCTTGCCCTCCCGAAGGTGACGTTCAGTCTCGTGTTCCCGCTCCACGCCCAAGTGTGATCCGAATTCACCATCTGCTTCCCAAGAACAGAGTGTGAGAGAGGAAGGAAGAGCAATTGGACAGTGATGAGGGTTGACAAACCCCACCTTGACCAGGTCACGCACAGAACACTTCGTGCGCGTCTGGAGCACAAGTATTAGGTCATCTCTAAAGAGATTCATCATAATTCTAATAGTAAAAATAAGATACATAAAGTCAATATTTCTCATGTGTATCCACAAAAGAGAGGACAGTTTGAACTCTCACTCTTTGGTTTGATGACAGTTTGTGTGCCCGGATACAGCTCTAACTGACTGGCTCTTCTATTCCCACCAAAGTATAAAGTGGGAAGTCCCAGCTCTCAGGTAGGAATATGGTAGCGGGAGTTTGGTTCTGTTGGATAGTGCCAGATATTTGGGTTGAATGGGGACATGGAAGTCATGCAGAGTGACTCACCGAAGGCTTCTTTCAGCCTGCAGTCAGACACTAACTCAATAAGCGTATCACTCTCAATGCTGGAGGGATGACTCTCAGCCAGGGAATCGGAATCGGCCCTGAATGGATTCCTAATCTACTCTTTGGGAAGTAGCTTTTCATGCTCCGTTGCAGCCCTTGGAAGTAATTTTAAAATATGCCCAGTAATACACCATTTATTTCTTTCTTCCTGAGAAGAAAATCAAGTGTTGGAGAAAAGACCAACTTTCTGCAACTGAGTTATTTGGACCCCGGAGAAATTCTGGTCTTTCATACTCACTATTAAAATTCATTTCGATCCCCAGTACAAAAAAAAAAAAAATTCATGATCACCCCAGTCCTAAGATGATAGGTTCAGGCTGTGAAGACAATAAGCATATTTCTGGACATAAGAATTGAGCAAAAGATTTGCAGTCTCAAAAATGGAGTTCATGACATTACTAGCTTCGTGGAGAAATGTTTTTACTTCATTTCTGATTCAGAAACTCAAACTGCTTGCTATTTTGCAACTAGGGTACTTCAGAGTGGAAAAAGACTTATATTAGGTGCCAATTTCTTGACAGCCTATTTAAAAGATTTGGCACCAGTAGCTATAATTGGGATAGAGTCCCAATTTTCACTATTTGTACCAACCCTGAATCAAAATCAGGATGTATACCATTGGCTACCAATTGTTCTCAGAGAGTACAATAATAAGCAAATAAGTGAAAAGTATATTTTGCAGCAAGTGCTTTTTTTAGTGACAAACAAGACAAAATATCTCTAAATTCTACCCCCTCATGTATGTTTCACACGTATACCATAAGCTAGCCCATACTCTCCGCATCAGTGGTTTTATTGAACAATACGTAATGATAATTGCTCCTTCATACTACCTGTGATGTCCATCAGCACCTTTTTTAAGAGCATCATTTTTCAAATGAATCTATCGATATTTTTTCTGCTTTCTCTCCAAGTATATTTATCATCAGTGTTTGGCTGGTCCTACACAGTTCCAATCAACAGTGTAACTGATAGTTCTTTTTGTCATGAGGACCATAATTCTGAATGACACCTCTCCAGTTCCAGTTTCTCCTCTACCTGGAGCATCAAAATCAATCAGAGGCTAACTAAATAGGTTTCTGTGTTCACACAGAAACAGTGCAAGAACTCAAGGTTCTGCATCGCTACTTGACACAGCTGCATCATAGGAAGCATATTAGGGACCAGGAGAAAAATGGGTCACCTGCACTAACACCCAATTTTTATTTTATTTTCATATTCATTTGCACTCCTTTTTTGACAAACTGCAGTTTTACTTGTTCAGGCAGAGTCACATTCTACATTTGCACATCCTACATTTCAGTTGTAGAGTTTACATTATTGTTTATTTTCATGCTTCAGTAAACTACTTCTGAGCCATCTATGGCTCTGCATACTGGAAATACTAGAACACGTTTCAAGCTATAAACATTCCTGTAAACGTTGCTTTCACTGTTTCCAACGGGTTTCGATAAAGAACACACTGTTCTCCATTTCACTGGTTTTCCAGATGTTACAAAACAAAAGTGACTGTGATGGATACAAAATTCAACCTATGTAAATAACATGCAGATTCCATGTAAATGTATTGACTTGGAGAACTACTGAATTCTGTTCACTGAAATGTTACAGATGATATTGTGAAAAATGCAGTTCATACATAACCTTTCTCGCAGTATAGAGACAGCCTCCAGGAAGATGAATGGGTAGTGAGGACTCAAAGTCATCCTCAGGGTGGAGATGCAGCTCAGTGGCAGAGCACCTGCCAGCATCCACGAGGCTATGAATTTGATCACCGTCACTACACACACGCACACGGGCACTTAGGCACTTAGGCTTCCAGACGCGTGAAATATGTGTGAATATTACAGCTCCATTTGTCATAATCACTTTCCCGTCACTAGGACAAAATACCCAACACCCACAACTTAAAGGGGAAGAGGTTCATTTTGGCTCATGGTATCAGTCCATGGTCATCTGTCTCCAAGTCAGAAACAGCAGGGCAGAGAGGGCCTGGCAGAGGAGAGCTGCTTATGTCACGGTGGCCAGGAAGCAGGGATCTAAGGGAAGGGCTGGGGAGGGGGATCAGGTCTTCCAGTCACAGCCCTCCTTCCTAACAGCACATGCAACTTTGAACTGATCAGTGGATGAATCCACTGATGAATACAGCACCTTCCTGATCTAATCCCCTTCCATGCACACAAGACTTTGGGGGAATATTTTAGACCTGAACTGTAACACCACTGTTTTTTCTTTTGAAAATAACCTGCAAGTCACTTGATGGCTGAGTGAGCAGGAACCCCAAGTAATCAGAAATCTGCTCACCCTTTTGTTATTCCAGTTACTAACTCGATAATGTCTGTTCCATTTTTTTCAGGTAATCTGCTTGATATTTTTAATTACTCTTTGATAGTCTTCCTAAGTTTCTGTCAGAACTCTCTATTCTAGGTTGGTTACATTTCCAGTTTGGGGTGCTGAGCCCATTAAGTGGCTTAGAGACTTCCTTGGCCTTTTTGTACCACCGAATGCAGGTCAGATGCTGGGCTCTTGCTGGTCCTGGGGTGCTGGCCACTTGAGCAGGGACTGCTGCAACCTCCTGACTGGAGCCTCCGAGAAGGCCCCTGGGTTCTCAGGGATGCAGGAGGACCGGTCCTGCCCCAGTCACGTGGAAAGAGAGCAGGTCACCCCAGCAGGGAAATTCCCCTTGACTGGGGCCAGGATCAGCAGAGTCAACAGCCCACATCTCTGTGGCCACTGGGCTCTGGTTCAGGCTTCCTCAAAGGTCCTGGGCTTTCCCCCGGTGTTGCAGAAAACAGTGCACCAGTGTGACCTTCTGCCAGTACAAACATGATGCTTGCCTCACTGAGCACTCAGGACATGTCTGATCTTACTCCTGCCCCCACAGGGAACCAACTGTCATACTGATCCCACCAGGGAGAAGGGGACAGGGTCACAGCAATGTGCTCTAGCCAACATCGTTCCAGAGTCCCCAGTATCCAGGCTGACTCCCATCAAAACTATCCTCCAAGCGGTCACCAGAGAGAGTTCTTTGAAACATGACAATGTCACACCCTGATGAGAACCATTCACGAGCAGCGAAAGCAAAAGCATGAGCTCCACCCATGGGTTGCTGGATTCACTGTACCTCCCGCTGACACACGGTCTACACTGCATGGACAGAACTACTTGGAGTCCGACGTCATTGGTGCACAGCTGTGTGGTCTCACTCTTGCAGCTACATCTCCTTTCACGTGGCCTTTTAGCTCAGGATTAGCTCAGGTGTCCCCTCCTCCAGGAAGCAGTCCCTAAACCCCCAGGCTGGGTTAAATACCCTGCATCTGTGTTCCCATAGCACTTTGTAAATGTCTCTATCACACATATTACTCAACTCCTGTTGCTCTGTCTCCTCCTAGGCTGTTAGCACCTGAAGACTGGAAACCCTGACTTGTTCATTTATGTGCCTCCGTGCCTAGCATTGTGCCCACCACGTGTGATGGCCACAGAACATTATTTGCTGACTTAAACTGAAGCTAGGTCACAGCTTCCAACCTGACTGAAATTCTTACTCATTTTACAATTCCCCTACAAATGTTCTATGACCATCTAATGAATTAAATCAAAGTATTTAATGTGCAATTTACATTACAAAGCATTTTTCATTATGTGACCTGCAATATTGGATTTCTAGGGCCAGTTGAGATTAGACTATTACCTGGCCTTAGGTTTCTTTGCCCAAACAATATATACTGCTTCTCTGATACTTGAAACACTTGTTCATCTAGGCCAGAAGAACTCATTCACGTTGAGTTCTTAAGGTTGACCCTCAAGGTTATAAAATTCTATAACAAATCATGTGAAGTAGGCCAATGTGCTGCTATTAGCAGAGCGTGGCTCTTACACAGGCAAAAGTCTTGGCTGCTTGGCCAGAAAGAGTCACTCAACCTAACCACAATGTCAGCTTGTCTCAGTAATCTGTATTTTCCCGTCCATGAAGATGCGCTCCTTCCCAACCCCTTTTTATCTGGCCTCGTTAACAACCATTGCATCACCAACACACGACTGCCCTGATGACCCACTTGCCTCGGTTCCCACGGGTCACTGACGCTCCAGTGACAGGAGCTCGAAAAACAGAAAAACTGAGGAGAATACGTATTTCCCAAGTTTGAAGGAAGAGAGAGAAAACGAGGAAGAAGACAACTGCATGGAGTAACGTTTTAAACTTAACAGAGAAGATGAGTTTTCTGTCACATGACAAAGAGCCTGCAAGGTCACTGGGGTTGTAAAGGTAAGGATTTATCCTTAATAGGTGTCTGCCTGTCCATGTAGATGCCACAGCTCAGGACACTGTTGGGGATAAGGAAGCACCTACTCTGGCTCTTTTAGAAAGGATGAGGACCTAAAGTCACTCACTTCTAACTTCCCTTCTACCGGCTGTTCAGTTAAACCACCAAAAGCCTACACATGACCCTCATTAGCCTGATCTACCCAGGGAAGCACTGTTCGCTGGAATGCACTGGAGTATTTAGCAACAGCATTCATTAAGCATCACTACAAGAACTGGTCTGTGAAAGGGACCCTGCTCTTGCCATAAATCTTGTTATTAAAGAGATTACTCAGTATTTCTGGTAACAACAATAACAACAGCGAAAAAAATCCTGGATGAAGGAGAAAGTCTAAGAAACTCACACACCAGAGGAAGCGAGGGAGACCAGCTGACCAGACTCAAGGGGGATCCTGGATTGAATCTTCGAGCAGAAAAAGGATATCAGTGGGAAAACGGGCGAAATCTGAATGACGTCTGGGGTTTCATTCATAATTTTATACTAATGTTGATTTCTCAGTATGGGCAAATGTACCGTGGTTATGTAAGATGTTAACAGGAAGGGAAATCGGATGAGGACCAGAGAGACCCTCTCTGTGTTCTCTTTGCAACTTTTCTGTAAATCTGAAGTTATTACAGAATAAAAAGGTTATTTTTTTAAATTTTTGCATGAGAAGGTTAAAGTTAAGAAAAAAATACCATCACCCAAGAAAGTCTCATATGCATTCTCCTTTTCAACAATAAATACCCATAGTTTCTTGTCCTGGGCACTCTACTTTTGCCGATCAGATGCTCAGAGTCAGACCCTAGCCTGGATGACATCAATGCCACTGACCCTTAGCTTACCTTATTTGTTTCCTCATTTTTCTTGAACCTTATTTCCCTCCTGGATTAGATTCCAAAACTCACCTTGCTACAGTTTTGCTGTTGTTGTCAGGAACCAACTCTAATCCTTTCAGGAGGGAGGCTGTGCGTTAATTATAAACCTGACAATTGTCCAAAGCAAGAGTGGGGAGGGCCTGAGGCACAGCGGAAGAAAGCAGCTCTTCAGGCAGAGAGATGGTTATCGTGGGAAGACCAAGAGGTTGCCCTTGACCTGGCGGAGAAGACTCATTCTGTGCTGCACCAAAAAGCCAAATCCTGACCAGGGGTGCACAGGTGAATGGATGGCCTCGCCCAGCGAGAGGAAGAGCTAGCAGATGTCCCCGGGGCAGTACAGCAGGAAGTGCCCCCTCCCTGAGAGGGATTTTGATCGCAGGAACAGGTCCCCAGTGTGCACTCGATGCCAACACACTGAGGAGCAAAGCTCTAGTCTAGACCACTCAACAGGAAGTCTTCATCGAAGGGCTTCAACTAGCAGACCTCTACGTACTTTCTTCCAGCTGCAAGCCATCCCCATGACGCTTCTGAGCGATGACCAGTAAATGATGCAATGACTGCTGAACTCCAGTCGGGAGCTCCAGGGCACCCTCACAGCCATGACCTCTCCTAACTCTGCCCACAACTCTTCTGGTTGGCCCAGAGGGAGCATCTCTGCCCTCCTGGTCATGCCTTTCCCGCTGCCTTGGTGACAGTGACAGTGCTCGTAAGCTGGCCACAGCATGACGTCCCAAGAGGCGAGGGCCTGAGACAGTGACTGGTGTTGATTTGGTACATGGTTTGGGTGACTAAGTGCAGTAACCAATTTCATCAGGAGCAAGGCCCTGACAGCCAGATCAACTCCGCGTGGCGACACTGCTGAGTCTGGTGGGGAGGAAGCTGATGAGCCCACAGCGTCCCAGCTCCCGGAGAACCTCCTCCTCCTCTCTCTGTATTTAGGTTAAGGCTGTGTCATATCTGCAACGTGGCACCAAAGAGCTGTGTGGCCTTGGACCAGTCCCTTTCTTCCATCCACCCCTTACACCCTCCGGGAGGCTGGATGCGTTTCCAGAGGACCCTAGTTCCAACACTGTCCATTAGAAATGGAGGTGGAGGGCCAGGGATTTAGCTCAGTGGTTTCGCTGCCTGCTATGCAAGCCCAAGGACCCAAGTTCGATCCCCAGTACCAAAAAAAAAAAAAAAGAAAGAAATGGAGGTGGACTGATATTTCACCAGCATCCCAGAGTCCACAAATGAGCTAAGGAGTATCTCATGTCTCAGCATAAGCTGCAAACTTTACAAAGTCCCCTTCCCCAGCCACTTCCCCTTTTATCCTTAGCATCCCCCTGGGGAGTGGTTATGGACTCCTGAAAAACATGTGCAAAATGGGCCTCATCCAGTGATTCACCCTTCCAATGCTGGTGGATGCCCATACTGAGTTTCAGCGGAGAAGAGACAGCCCCATGTGGTCCCAGCTTCTGCCTGGGGAGAAGGGCTGAGGATGATGGCAGGTCTGGCTGCCATTCAGGGGGCCATACAGAGGCAGAACGGCATTGGCCAGACAGAGAATCGCAGTCAGGACATTAAAGAAAGGGATGTTGGTCATCAGGAGGAATAGTGCTCAGGAAGAAAAAATAACTGATATCTACATTTCAAGGGAGAGAGTGGTAAGGGGTATGACATACAGATCAATCAGATACATAAATAAAACAACAGGGTTCCGTGCAACAACGTTGCTATGGCAGCAGAGGAAAGGAAAGAACAGATTCTGTTCACAGAAATCTCGGGCAACTTTGTATACAAAGTGCCATTGGGCCTAAATGGGCCTTTATGGTGAGAAGAGTTCTATAGATGAGGTCACAGGGGAAGGGGAGGGGAGGGAGATCCTAATCAGGACAAGAGATAGAGACTTAGAAGCCAGGTGTGGTGACTCACGCCTGTCACCCCAGCACTCAGGAGGCTGAGGCAGGAAGATCACCATGAGCTTGAGGCCAACCTGGGCTACATAGTGAGTTCAGGGCCAGCCTGAACTACATAGCAAGATCCTGTCTCAAAAAAACAAAACAAAACAAAAAAAAACCCCATAAATAAATAAATGCACAGAAGTAACAAAATTAAAATTGACTTTCTGTAGGAGTGGGAAGAGGGGATAGAGGAGATCCGAAGGAATAGTTCAGTGCTTGCTAAGAAACCTCAGCCTCACTTACCCAGACGGAGAGAATTCGGGGTGGGGCACTGGGTCGGGGGAGTTCATCCAGAGGAAAGGCCAGAGCTGCATCTACTAAGGCAACTCCAGAAGCTGGGAAGACGCCACACACAGAAGGGGAGGCTGAGGCAGGAAACTATAGTAGTCCCAGTTCCTCGTATTAGGGACTGACATTGGGGCAGAAGACAAACTTGGAAATGTTTCCTGTGGCGCTGTTTGGATGTTGCTGGAGTTTGAGCTCCAAGCGCATTAGAGTTATCATCAAACCACTTTCCCGCCCCCCTCCTCCCATGCCTGGGCTACAGCTGTCACCCCAGGGCGCCCCTTCTGCCTGCTCTCTGCCCACCGTGAGCCATTCCCAGATGCTGCAAATTCATTTTCCCAAGAACCTGTCATGATTCCCAGTTCTGCCCCTCAGGTTCCTGGCCAAAAAAGAAAAGAGAGAGAGAGCTGGAGGACTTCTTGACCAAGAGTCACCCGGGTCATTTGCGTCCTTTCCCCCAGGTGGAACCTGCTGTCCATGGAGCTCTGTGCCCCAGCCAGCTGAGCTGTGTGCTGCTGTTCCCTTGTTTATCTGCCCAGCTCCTCTGCACTAACAGCTTTCCTTAGAATCCGCCTCAGCTCCGCACCGAGTGCCCTGGTCACGAAGACATGCGCCCAGCCTGGGTTCCCCAGCCCCCTCTTGCTGTGGAAGACCAGCGGCGCTGAGTCAGCCCCAGCACATGGGCCTGGCTCGCGTCTCCTCAACAGCCCCAGGAAGACGAATTCCGAATTCTGCAGAGACTTCTGCCTCCCCACTCCCTAGCTCCCCTTTACCTCCCACCCATCCTCCAAGGAGTGGAGGCCAAGTGATCTAAGATGCTAACCTGTCACCAGGGCTCCCACGGAGACCCCCGACACCTGACACCGGATCTAGGTGGGTCCCAAGGTGGCCTGCTCCCTCCAGTGACGCAGCCTGCCAGGAACAGAGATTGCATCAACTAGAAGAAAAGAGGGTGCTGAACCAGACGAGCCAGATAAATAGTGTAGATAGCTGGGTGAGAGGCTGGAAATTACACAAAGCACAGCCATCTTGTAATGACCTTGGGAACCCGAGATAAGAGCAATGGAAAGCTACAGATAGTCCAGGCCTTTCAAGAAACCTTGCGCTTCAAATGTGCCAGTTTAAGTTGATGTTTACAAGACCTGAGTGAGACCAGTGAAGGCTTTCAGGAAGGAAGTGAAATCCAAAGAATGGGAAAAGCACATTATTGTGCCCCATAAATCCTATGGGTGGCACAAGGCAGTTATTAGCCACAAGTCTGCACTCTCTCCCATTAATGGGAAGGCACGTGCTTTCCCAAGTGTGATGAGTGCCATCCAAGCACTCCCTGGGGATTCTCTGTTCTTTAGCCACTTAACAGTCACAATAAATTTTTTCTGCAGTTCCATTTAAAACATTATTCCCCGGGGGTATTCTCGTTTACTTTGAACAGCCTATAACAAATCCCTTTAACCAAGAGCAGAAAGGCTTGAGTCAACTCCCTCTAACTGGCAGACACGTCTGTGTCTACCCAGCCCAGGTGACTATGACCAGAAGATGAGTCAGCTGTCACTTTCACAGGTGGGAACAGAGAACCCCAGGGAGAGGGACACGGCCCCAGCCATGGGCTCAGGCTCACACAGACAAATAGGAGCAGAATGGACACCAGGTCTCAGTCCCTTCAGTCTCACACGTCTAGTTTAAAATAGATTCTTCTTCTGACGCCATGGTCCTTCTAGAACGGTCTGGGGTGACATGAGATACATCACCGGGGCCCCCTAGCAGGAAGGACTTGTGTCCCCTCGTGCGATCCAGCTGCTGCTGCCCAATGGAGGCAGGCTGATGGCAGTATTCACCCCAAGCTTCCCCTGCCACTCTGTCTACCATGTGGCTTCCTGTCTCCCCCACCCATGGTGCAGCCCTAAGAGAGGGATCTGAGATCCTGGGGGGAGCCTCTGCCCACCAAGCTCAAACCCGTCCTCTGTTTCAGTGGGACACTGAGTCTGTGGGATGTCGAGCAGGTACATGTAAGACGGTTGATGTCTTCGACGTGGGAGGTCATCATCCACTCATGTTCTTACAGTTAGTTCCATTAGCCTTTGCTGGGGTTATTTAACTAGATGGGAAGTTTAACAACGAAAGCATGATTGGTGGCAAAGCACAGGACACAGGGTGCCAGGCAAGTTTTACTAGGTATGGGAGAGGTGACTTGTATGCGGTATACCTGAAGTGGCACTGATTGATGCTTGTCACCCCGTGTAGGGAGTAACAGTGCCACCTTTCCAAGTGTCTCAGCTGTGATGATCCAGAGCACGGGCCACGTTGCCTCAGAGTGAGCAGGCTGCCTGGCTGTCCTCCTTCTCCATCCTGGATGTGTCAAGAGAGTGATGAATGGAAAGAAACTTGCAATCCCAGGACAGCCTCGGGTTTGAGTAGCCTCTGAGTCAGCCACTAGCTCAGGAACTATGGATGAACTTCCTAGACTCTTATTGCTTTATTTGAAAATCAGACCAGGCATGGTTTTAGAGAATACTGAGTAAAATAACGCATAGGAAGGGGGTTGAAACTGTAAAGCCCTACTCAGTTGCAGGTCTGGACATAATGCTCAACTGAGTGGATGGCACAGGGGAGATGTTAGCTATCATTGTCAGTATGTGGCTATGACAGCCAGTTCTCTCTTTTAAAAACCAATGGGTTTTCCACCAAAAAGCAGAGTCTAGGAGCTCTGTGGGCCCAGGATGTACATCAGCTCTGCCTGACCTTGAGTCTGACATGAGCTCTGGTAGGGTAGAGAGTAGGGGGCAGTAGTCCGGGTGGTGGGAGAAGGAGGTGGTGAATCACTTATAAATGGCGCCCAAGCAGGACCCAAAGCCCAAGTTCCAGGAGGGTGAAGGAGTACTGTGCTTTCATGAGCCTCTTCTTTATGAAGCAAAGCATGTAAAGGCTGCCATAAAGAACAAACAAGTAAAATACTTTATACATTACAGTGGTTGGAATAAAAATTGGGAGGAATGGGTTCCAGAAAGCAGAGTACTCAAATATGTGGACACCAATCTACAGAAACAGCGAGAACTTCAAAAAGCCAATCAGGAGAGATATGCAGCGGGAAAGATGAGAGGGGCTGCTCGAGGAAAGAGGACATCTGGTCTGCAGCAGAAAAATGCTGAAGTGAAAACAAAAAAGAGCAAACAAAAAACCCCTGGTAATGGAGATGGTGGCAGTACCAGTGAGACACCTCAGCCTCCTGGGAAGAAGAGGACCCCGGGAGATCCTACTGTTGAAAATGAAGAGACACTTATGAACAGAGTTGAAGTTAGAGTAAAGATCCCTGAAAAGCTAAAACCATGGCTTGTTGATGACTGGGACTTAATTGCCAGACAGAAGCAGCTCTTTTACCTTCCTGCCAAGAAGAATGTGGGTTCCATTGTAGAGAACTATGTGAATTACAAGAAATCTCGAGGAAACACGGGTAATAAGGAGTATGCTGTTAATGGGGTTGTAGCAGGGATAAAAGAACACTTCAGTGTGATGCTGGGCGCTCAGCTCCTCTACAAATCTGAGAGACCACGGTACTCTGAGGTCCTTGCTGGTCACCCTGATGCACCCATGTCGCAGGTGTACGGGGCACCACATCTACTGAGCTATCTGTACGGATTGGAGCGATGTCGGCCTACACACCTCTGGAAGAGATATAGAGCCCTGCTTTATTACTGAATTATCTTCATGATTTCCTCAAGTATCCGGCGAAGAATTCAGCAACCTTCTTTAGTGCCAGTGATTGTGAAGTGGCCCCTCCTGAGTACCATCAGAAAGCGGTGTGAGGCGCTCTCACCCGGGTTTGGATCTCTGTCAACACGTTCTTGTTCCTAGCCCTTCTCTTGTACAAATGATGTACTTTGAAGATGTTAGTGTACAACAGAGTCGAAGTTGTTTTGATTTTAAACAGAAAATAAAAGGGGTTGCAGCTCCTTTTTTCTTTTCATGTCAAAGTTGCTACCAGTGCATTCAATGATGGACAACAGAGACACGGTGTAGAGTGTTTCATTGCCTAGTTGACAAAGCTGCTTTTGAATGCTGGTGGTTCTATTCCTTGACACTACACACTTTTATAATACGTGTCGATGCTATAGGACAAAATGCTCTGATTCCTGCCAAAGGTCCAATTCAGTGTATATAAGTGAATACACTCATCCATCTGTGCTCTTTTTTTTTTTAACGGTGCTTAAAGAGCCCATCCTTTGCAAGTCATCCACGTTGTTCCTTAGGCATTTTCTCTTTGCTCAAATTGTTGAAGGATGGTGAATTGTTTCATGGTTTTTGTATTTGTGTCTAATGCACGTTGTAACATGATAGACGCAGTGCATTGTGTAGCTACAGTTTTCTGGAAAAGTCAATCTTTTAGGAATTGTTTTTCAGACCTTCAATAAATTTCAATAATTTCTTTAAATTTCAAAAAAAAAAAACAAAAAAAAACAGAGTCTAATTCTACTATCCTTGACTACGGGCTGGCCTTAGGGACCTACATTTAACAAAAAGAACGCAGCACAAGCAGCCCTGTGTGACTTCCGAGGCAGATTATGACAAGTGCTTTAGCCCAGTGCTGTCTCACGGGATGTGCGGTCTTCAGTCTGAGCTGACAGGTTGAGGGGAAGCCCAGGTAACAGTGAAGAGGCCAAGAGTTGGTGTTCACGGCCCTGGCCCCAAGTGGAGCCCTAAAAACAGACAGAACCTCCAGGCAGCCTTGAGAGGACATAGCTCCAGCTGCTGTGTGACTGCAGCCTCCTGAGAGGCCCACCTGCCAGCCAGTTCCTGGGCTCAGGCAACGGCAGAAGATTGCTTTGTGAGGAGGAGGGACAAATGTGGATGGGGGTGTGTCCCCACAGCAAGGTGCTCCTCTCAGAGCTGACCACTTCCCAGACAAGTAGGCAGGATCTGCAACCAACCTGGCGGCAGTGGGGGCAAATGCAGACCCCCTTCAATGGCCAATTCTAACTGTCATCTCCTCCTTTAGCTTCATCTTTGCAATTCGTTTCCCAATTCGCTGCCACCTCTTGGGATAATGGCTCCACAAGCTGTTTCTCTATCGAACTTCCAGAATTTGTGCCCATTCTCTATTGAACTTCCAAAATGTGTCCATTTTGTGCACTGCACCTGCCAGGTGAAAGGCTGTGGTCACATTCACTCTCCAATTTCTCGTTTCTGGATGAAGACCCTGAGTGTCTTTCATCAGAGCCTAAACAGCAAACCAGGGCCAGTCAAGGCCTGTGCAGGCATATGAGCTTCCACCAGAACAGGGCTTAAGCAAATAGCTTATTTGTTCATAGGTGGCTGGGTTTAATCGGCTTTGAAGACAGCATGTGGGTTTTAATTTGTGTTAATGAATGTAGTACCTACTGAAGTACTTTGAAATAATAGCATAATGCCCTGAATTGAATGTTAAGATTCTTGTGTATGATTTTTATTACACATTAAAAGCTAAATTTTCTCCTTGGGAACAAAGCTCCACAATCACAATAGAAAGCAGCCAGCAAAATCTTTGCATCCTTCAGGGGTGTTGGAGTGTAGCCTGTACAAAAGAGTTCATGTCAGTCAGCATGAGTGACGGGTGGCATCACAGGATCCACCACCTCCTGGCCCTACTTCTCAACAGAGCATTGGCTGAGGAACCTGATTTCTTCCCTGACTCTCGTACCCCCAAGCCCAGCCGCCTCTCCCTGGCCCACCCATCAGCCCACCCTGTCCCATCAGCCCTTTGCCCGTCTACCCACCCACTGTGCTAAGTCCCCTGCTGTGTTTCTTATTTTGAGTTCAAACTCTTCATGCAAATTGAAGTTTGTGACTTTTCTTCTTTTTTAATGATTTTCCAAAACACAGAGAGAACTTACATAATTTTTTTTTTTGGGTACCAGGGATGGAACTCCAGACCCTGTGTTTGCAAGGCAGGCAGCGGAACCACTGAGCTAAATCCCCGGCCCCCATACTTTTTTATTATCCAGAACTTACTCTATCTTGCAGTTACCAGAAGGTCCACTGAGACTCACTGTATCTAAGGACAGTGTATCCACAATACCTTATTGGATGTTGGTGATCGTATTTTTCCTATGTCCTAAAACATTTTACTTTCATTTTAATAATTATTGTTATTCATCATTACCCATCAGTTGTTCCCAGCTGTGGAAAAACAGACAAAAATAATTTTTAAATGCAAGAATGATGGAATTTGCCTACAATGAAGCAGACTTTCTTTCTCTTATTGCCAAAAGAATTATGTACATCACCTTTCAAGGAAGTATGAAGGAAGGCAGGAGATATCATTTTTGGAGTCTGCTTTTAGCATTCATTGAACACATTCACAATTCAGAATTTTTCATTTTCCACCTATAAAAGCAAAGAAGAGAAATGGACAGAGAGAGACATTTCAAATTATTAGATGAACCGGAAGATAAAATGAAGAGAGACAGAGAGCAGCACTCTAGCTAGATTCTAATAGCAATGCTAAAATTTATTCTAAAAGTGAAATCTCAGACTCTGAGTCCTCAGCTGACACTGTCCTGAGTGAATCTTTTTGGATCTAAGAAGTGATGTGTAAACAACCCATTTCTAAGGACAAAAAGGAAATCTAGTATTTTCATCCTGTTAGTCAACAGGCAGGACATGATCATGTCATAATTTGTGACAAGAATCTGGATCATTCCGTTCTGCTAAAAGGCTAGGTGACACCATTGTTTCATCTTGGGTCATGTTTGTGGATCAAAATTTACCCGATGCAAAAAGATTCACTACATTTGAATTCTTATTAAAATTTTTAATAAATTTGTTTTTCACTTTCCTTTTATTCTCACTTCTGTAAAATAATCATAGAATGACTTGAACTATAGAAGTAAGTAAATAATCCATTTCACCCAAATAGTTCTGCCATTTTCCCTGGTACTCTGTCTTAGCTACTTTCCTGTTCCTGGGACACAATACCTGACACCCACAACTGTAAAGAAGGGAGGTTTATTTTGGCCCATGGTTTGTAGAAGTTTCAGTCCATAGTCGGCTGCTCCAAGGCAGGGTGGTGTGTCAGAAGAGAAAGAGCTCACGGCATGGTGGGAAGCAGAGATCAAGGGAGGAGGAGGGAGAAAGACCCTTCCAGGCCACACCCCCAGTGACCCATCTCCTCCAACCAGTCTTTACCTCCCAGCATCACATTTAGCTATAAACTCATCAGTGGCCTCTTCCACTGATGAGTATCATGCTCCCATGACCCAATCTCCTCCCCAAACCCCCACCTATGAGCACATAGGCTTTGGGGGACATCTAGATATAAACCATAATAGACCCTGAAGGTTGAGGGCCAAGTGGGTTCCCGTCTACCTCCTAGAACTTTCTCTTGTTCTGATCTATATAAAACGCTCACTTCTCTAAACTGCTCTCCTGAAAACCTCCCTCAAAAGAATGACTTCATGTAGGTTTGGTTGGTTTCTTACCTAAATCAAATCGTGAAGCTCTTTAGAGCAAAAATTAGAATTAATAAAACTAAACATGAATAGCAGTTATCTGTGAGAGGTAAAATTTCAGATGATTTTTTTACTTCCATTTTTATAACTTTTTGTATTGTCTGATTTTTTTTATAATGAGCATGAATTATTTGTATAGTCAGAAAAAAATTCTCATTTTGGGAGAAAATACCACCTCCTGTTCCATACATGATCTTTCCAGCTCAGGAAATTATTGGACAATTGTTTTATGGTAGAATATTTATACATTCTGCCAATATTTTAGTGTAAGGGAATATAGTATTGCTTGGGAAGACTCTAGCTACATTTTGAAAGTCATCTCACTGAACCTTAACATTTTTCTCCCTATTTCACTATATAAACATTACTCTGAAAGCATGGAGTAAAATTTTGAAAAGAAGTTTAAAAATCATCATACCAAGGCTTTCTTTCTTATTTCTGGATCCACATCTGTGATTATTTTACCCAGGTGTAATCGTCCGTCCTTCCCTTAACTGCCCTCTTCTGCATCCATGATTCATTCATTTAAAACCATCTGGAACCTATGCACTTTGGGGATAGGTTCATCCCAAATGCACTTTGCAAGCTTGGAGGGCCCCAGTGTATCGCAGACGGGTCAGGTCTCCTCTGGTGTGTGTGCGCAGCCTTAGCACAACACTGGGCCCCCCGGCGTGTGTTCACATGTGTGTGCACCCATGTGCACACACAGCAACACTCAGGGCTGTGCTGGGGAGAGGCCTGGCTTTGTCTGGACCAGGATGCACAGGCAGCTATGATATGCAAATAAGAAGCCTTCCACTCCAACCCTGGGCCTGACTCAGAGCCCTCGGGTGGCTTCTGTCTCTAAGCAGCAGGGAATTCAAGCAGAAAATTCCCTATTAGCAGTTCCATAAAACATTCAGGTCCTGGATGCCGCCCCCACGGAGGCCGAGCAGCGGCTTGGAACACAGATGTGCTTCCCGGGGCACGCGCTCCATCCCCATCCGTCTCCTCTTCAGAGGCCGGGGGTTTTTAGGGGCCTGGGGTCCACAGCACCCCCGGTACGCAAAGCGACAGCAAGAGGCACTGCAAAGTTTTGGCAAGCACCAGGCTCCCTGGAAAAGTTCCTGTCCTCACTCTCCACCCTCCCCACAAGAGGTTAATCATCCAAACCTTCCCCTCAGAGGAACGGTCCCATTCAGATGGGTGTGAGGCGATGAGCTCCTGTTTCAGCGAGACACATTTGGCAAATCATTCCGAAGGCGCCAGCTCCTGCGAGGGATCAGTAAATGCTCTGATTGTGACAATGGCAAGCAAGGCTGGAAGTACCAGCTGTGTGCGTGTGCGTTTGTGTAGGGCAGCAGAGGCCCGAAAAGAGGCCATGCAGGAGGGAAGAGGAGGAGGTTACAAGGCGCTTAGGTGCTGTCTTTTAATTCATGCACAAAAATTGGACAGAGGGATCCACTCTTTTGTTTTGCAAAGGACTAAAACCATTTTCTTTCTTTAAAAAACAATTTTTTTTTTCTATTGCATGTTTCCTCTTCCAGAACCATGAAACAGCTTTGGGAAGATAGTTATCTCGCATGAACAGCACCACGATTTCGTGAGGCTCATCCTCCCCGCTGCAAACCGGCAACCGTTTGACGTGAGGGAGGGACAGGGAGAAGCAGCCCTTTGCCACAAGTGTGAGCGGAAGTTCCTGTCACGCCCTCCACGATGCTGAAGGGCACACTGGAGACTGCAGACTGCCTGGTCTAGAAAGAGGAAACAACCTCGAGCGACTAAGAGATTTTCATGCCACACTATTTGCTGAAAAATAAAACGCCTTCAGTGCCTTCGCTTGACTGTTTGTGTTTTTCTGCCTGGATTTGTAGGTTGCAGTCATCTCTATAGAACGCGCCATGCTCAGATAAACACCTACGCAGGATCCTGCGCCTTCCTTCAGTAGTATTTGGTGCCAGCCCCAGCTGGAAGAAGATCACTGCCCTGCACACGAACCCTGCGTCTCCCCATGGCCAAGGGACAGCAGTTACCTCTCAGGCCACCGTTCAAGGCCTCTGCTGTCTTACCCAATCCCCACAGCCAGGCCCTTCTGCTTCCGCAACTTTGGCAAAGCCTCCTCCATGCCAACCCACAAGATCTGTTCGCTCTCTCACCCCACTTCCGGCCCCGCCCACCCCGATCTCACTTGTCCTCCGAGATGCTGCCCGCATCTTCCTGGCCACCAACCCTTTCTCACCACCTCAGCTGGTGGAGATCCACTTTCTTTCAGGGCCTGAGTATCTTTTGCTAACCCGAAACTACCTTATTTATTTATCTTTTTTAGTTCTGGAATCTTAGCTTCCAAGGCAGGCTGGGAGCTCTTGGAGAGCAGGAACTTCTATTCTGTTTTATTGATTCCTCTGCCTATGAAGATGATGGATACTTTGTATATCGATGGTGCCCAATCAACGTACGTGAGCTTGACACACTCCTGTCTGCTGGCTTTCTGCTCTGTTGCAGAGAGGAAGAGCGAATGTAAGTTGCTTCCCTCCACTGGTTTCTGGTCTTCCTGGACTACCGGATGTTCTGTGTAAGCTGCAAGTCTGGAAGTAAAGCAGCCGCCTCGAGAGACCTTTCAGCAAAGTGCTTCGAGTTCAGGAAAGGCCAAGGTCAACATTAATTAGGTGATTGTACTTGAAATGCCCTGAAGAGATAAGCACAATGCTTAGTGTTTGTCTGGGGCCTTCATCAACACTAATTCAGTCTAAAGCCTCACACTGCTGTTGTTAGCTGGTCCTGTGCCCCATTTAAAGAATAAGTACTCGAGGCTCTGGAATCAGGAGAGATTTGGCCAAAGTCACGGCTTTTAGGGTTCAGGTCCGGGGTCCAAGCAGCACTCCCTGCCCACTACCATGCTTCATGTGCTGTCATGCTTTCCTTTAAACTAGAACTTGGGAGCAAGGTACTAAAGCAAGTGAAAAATAACATTTGGAAAATATCAGGCAGGTTGCTGTCTATAGAATAGGAGAGAGAGAGACAGCGTGCTCACTAGGGGCTCTGTCAAATGACAATGAAGATGAATTGATTACATTGGATAGCACCTGAATACAAAGGAAGAGGAAAAGAGCAGAAAAGGAGGTGACTTACATGTTTCAGGGTACTGTAAATGCAGCCTGTGAGAATGGTATTGATGACGCTGGGGCTGGGGACAGGGCCTGACTCACAGGAACTTGATGACACCCTGGTGAACATCAAGGGGACTTGAAGTGAGAATTTCCTAAAGGCACTGGAAATTGGGCACCGGAGCCCAACAGGAGACCCGGGCTGGAGGGAGAGCCGTGATGCTGGAACGTGGCCCGACATTGCTGACACAATGTCGGCTTTGCATCTGGGGGTATCAACTCCTGGCAATGTCCCAATGTCCCCGGGCGACCTTCTGTTCCCTCTCTGGGGTTGGATCCCCTCTATCTGATGGGCAGTTTCATTTTCCCATTATGGGCTAAATTATGGACCCCTCCCCCAAATTCCTGTTTTGAAGCCCAGCTCCTCAGAACACTGCTGTCGTTGGAGATGGGGCCTGTGAGGAAGTCACCCAGGGCAAATGAGATCACTGGGCTGGGCCTGAACCCAACCTGCCCTGTCCTTAAGAGAAGAGCGGATCCAGACACAGGCGCTCACAGCGGGAGACATAGGTGACACAGGGAGGAAAAGCTGGCTGACCTCCTCCAAGGAGCAAGGCCTCAGGAAACCTACCTTGGGCTTGGCCTTCGGGCCTCAGGAATGGAGAAGCAATAGCTTACAAGTGGTCCTTTGCTATGACAACCCAAGCAAATTAATACACCCCCTGAGCTTTATCCCTGCCTGTGTTGAAGCCAAGCTGCCACTTTCTGCCCACTCTGAACCTGCAATTTGCCTTCAGAGTCTTCACATTTTCTTCAGAAAAGATAAACATGGTGTCAGCTCTCACCTCCCACTTGAGTTTCCTTTCCCTTCCAATCTGATCTACAATTAGCAGCTCAGTCTGTATTGTCTAAACCTCTCTCTAATCGTGCTGTGCTGGTCACCATTCATTAACATAACTCTTGTCACCTGGCCTGGCCTCTCCAGGGTCAGGATTCTGTCTGTTCTCACAGCACTTAGGCCAGAACCCACCAGGACACTGTGGTCGGAACTCCTACACTCGCAAAGGCAATCACAGGTTGCTCGAACTGAAATCATATCCACCCAATTCCCCACTCCAAACCAAGCTGTGTCATCTCTCCAAAGTTAGAATGCCCAGCTCCCCTAAAATCACAATGGGTCAAAGATCTGAATTTTAAAAAAAGAAACACTTTAGCTGGAAGATAAAATAGGTGCAGCTCTTGAAGACATAGATGTAGGCAAAGACTTTCTGAACAGAAGCCCAAGGGCACATTAAAGAGTAACAAGAATCAACAAATGGGATCATGTCAAATTAAAAAACCTTCTGCATAGCAAAGCAAACAACTAAGAAAGGGAGTCAACCTACAAAATAGGAAAAAATTGGCCAGCTATTTGTCAGAGAACTATTATCTAGAATGTATAAAGAACTCACAAAAATTAGATCCCTCCCCCCAAAAATGAAAGTCCCAATCACAAAATAGACAACTAAAAGGAATGAATACTTCTCAGAAGAATAAAGTACAAATAGCTGATAAATACTTGAGAAAATGTTCAATGTCTCTGACCATTACAGAAATGCAAATTAAAACAACACTGAGACTCCACCTACCCCAGAAACAATGGCTACAGTCAAGAAATCAAATCATGGTCTGGGGATTTAGCTCAGTGGTTCCAACGCCTGCCTCACAAGCGCAAGAACCCTAGTTCGATCCCTGGTACCAAAAAAAAAAAAAAAAGAGATCAAATCATAGCAAATGTTGAATAGGCTGGATAGGCTTCTACATTGTCGGTGAGAATGTAAACTAGTACAACTGCTATGGAAATCAGAATGGAGATTTCTCAAAAAACTGAAAACAAAAATTCAATTTGACCCAAATATTCCCCTTCTAGGTATCTTCCTGAAAGAGTTAAAGAGATCAAAGACCTAAAAAATTCTGCCAAAAGACTTCTAGACTTAATTGACAGATTCAGTAGAGAAGCTGGATACAAGGTCAACACTCAAAAATCAATAGCCTTCTTGTACACAAATAACAGACTCACTGAAAGAGAAATTAGGGAAACAATCCCTTTCACAAGAGCATCCAAAAAAATGAAATATTTATGAATCAATCTAATGAAGGAAGCGAAAGACCTCTACATTGAGAACTACAGCACTCTGAAAAAAGAGATTGAAGAGGATATAAGAAAATGGAAAGACATCCCCTGTTCCTGGGTAGGAAGAACCAATATAGTGAAAATGGCCATACTTCCAAAACTGCTATACAGGTTCAATGCAATCCTGATTGAAATCCCAACAGCATATTTCAAAGATCTAGAGAAAACAATCCAAAAGTTCATCTGGAACCAGAAGAGACCTAGAATAGCAAAAGCAATTCTAGGCAACAGAGTCATGGCAGGGGGTATCACAATCAACAACTTGAAACTGTACTACAAAGCTACTGTGATAAAAACAGCATGGTACTGGCAAAGAAACAGACCTGAGCACCAGTGGAACAGATTAGAAGATGCAGAAACAACTCCAGACACACTCAGCCATCTCATCTTTGACAAAGGAACCAACTACCCTCGCTGGAGGAAAGATAGCCTCTTCAATAAATGCTGCTGGGAAAACTGGATTTCAACTTGCCAAAGATTAAAACTAGACCCCTATCTTTCACCATGCACTAAACTAAAATCAAAGTGGGATTAAAGATCTAAATATTAAAACAGAAACACTAAACTTGCTGGAAGACAAGTTAGGTAGAACTCTCGAAGACACTGGCATAGGAAAGGACTTTATGAACAAAACCTCAGTAGCACAGGAACTAGCACAAAGAATCAATAACTGGGATCTCATCTTATTAAAAAGTTTCTGCCCTGCAAGAGAAACCACCAACAGAACTAAGAGACAACCTACAATGTAGGGAAAATTTTTTACCAGCTGTTCCTCAGACAAAGGTCCACTATGTAAAATATATAAAGAACTCAAAAAAATCAGACCCCCCCAAATTTAAAGACCCAATTCAAAAATGGGCATCTGAAATGAACAGACATTTCTCAGACAAAGAAGTAAAAGCAGCAAATAAACATATGGAGAAATGTTTAACATCATTAGTCATTCGAGAGATGCACGTGAAAACAATGCTGAGATTCCACCTCACCCCAGAAAGAATGGCCGCTATCAAGAAATCAACCAATAACAAATGCTTGCAGGGGTGTGGGGAGAAAGGAACCCTGCTCCATTGTTGGTGGGAGTGCAGACTGGTGCAACCACTATGGAAGTCAGTATGGAGATACCTCAAACAACTAGGATTGGAAGTCCCATTTGACCCAGCTATTCCTCTACTGGGGATCTTCCCCAAAGAATTAAAAGAATCATACCACAGGGATATATGCGCACCCATGTTTATAGCAGCACAGTTTGTAATAGCTAAAACTTGGAAACAGCCCTATTGCCCATCAACTGGAGACTGGATAAAGAAGATGTGGGGTTTTTTTATAAAATGGAGTACTACTCAGCCATAAAGAATGAGAAACTAGAGACATTTATAGCTAAGTGGATGCACATTGAGGCCACACTCTTAAGTGAAATAAATAGGACACACATGCGTAAATACTGAATAGTTTCTCTGGTGTGAAAAACTAAAAGTGTAAATAAGGATCAAAATGTATAATTGATATTGTGAAATAGGAAGAAAAAGTTTAAAGGGATAGGAGAAGTGCAAGGGAAGGGGAAAGGAAAGAAGGGAAAAGAAAAAATATGAGGAAAGGAAAAACATGGGAACAAAGTCTTTGTAAATAGGGAAGGGTGGAGGGGGTGGAGGGCAGGGGAATAGGGAAAAAAATAAGAACCAAGATACATCATGTAAAGGTACAAGATCCCAATGATGAATGTAACTGTACTGTATACCTAAAATGTACCAATAAACTAAATGGAGAAAAAAAAGAAGAGTACATGTTCCAATCCCATTTTAAAAAAAAAGAATTAAAGAGATCACATTACAGTGATACATGCATACCCCTACCCATAATAGCTAAATCTTGGAAGCAGCCTATGTGAATGGATAAAGAAAATGAGGTGTTCATACACAATGGAGTACTATTCTGCTCTAAAGAAGGATAAATTTGAGTCATTTGTAGGAAAATGGATGTACCTTGACAACATAATGTTAAGAGAAGTAAATCAGATACACAAGTTGAAATATCACATGGTTTATCTTAGTCAAGAAACCCAAAATACAAATAAAAAGCAAAATAAAAGATAGATAATAGGAAGTAGGGAGATCAGTCTCTTTCAAATGGGAAGGGAATCAGTAGATGGAGGGAGAGGAGGAAGACAGGATAAGGGCATGAAAGAGTTGAGATGTGTTATGTACATGCGCCAACTCCCCACAAGAAAAAAAAATTATTTTGTGATGAAAATATATACTACCCCTGTATGGTAGTGCATGCCTATAATCTCAGCACTCAGGAGGCTGAGACAGGAGGATTGCCATGAGTTCAAGGCCAGCCCGGGCTACACAGCAAAACCCTGTCTAAAAAAAATGTATTAATGAAAAGGAAAAACTGGGAGGGAGAGAAGAATGGCCACCATCAACAAGACAAAGAAAAAAAATGGCAACAAGGGTGTGGAAAAAGGGCAACTCTTATTCCCTGTTGGTGAGGATGTAAATCAGTAAAGCCATCATGGAAAACAGTATTGGCGTTTCTCAAAAAGATCAAAGTGAAACCACTGCATGATCCAACAATCCCACTACTAAGTACATATCCAAAGGAGTTGAAACCAGAAATAACCATCTTCTCATGTTAGATGAAGTGCTATTCATAGCAGCCAAGACAGGGAATCCATGTGTCCAGGGAAGATGAGCGGATGAGAAGGTGATGGTATACATATAATGGAATATTACTAAGCCATAAAAAGATGATGAAATCCTGTCTTTCGCAGCAATGTGGGTGGAACTGAAGGACATATAGTACTCCGTTCTCACTCATGTATGGCAGCTTCAGACGGTGAACTTGGTTGTGTGGGGTGGCAGGCACCTGTAGTTCCAGCTTCTTGGGAGGCTGAGGCAGGAAGATAACTTGAGCCCAGGATGTTGAGTGCAACCTGGGAACACAGCAAGATCCTATCTTTAAAAAGCAGAAGCAGAGAATAGAACCGTGGTTGTGAGAGGATGGGATGAGGAGGGGAAGTGAGGATGAAGAAGGGTGGGTAGCAAGTACAAAATTGATTGGTGGGAGGAGTAAGTGCTGATGTCCTACAGCAGAGTCAGCAGTAATTGACTGTGCATTTTTAAATGACTGGAAAAGATGGTTTTGAATGTCCCCCACACAAAGAATCTATAAAAGTTTAAGGTGATGGGTATGCTAATGATCCTGATACGGTCATTTCACATTGAATACACGCGTGTATCACAATATCACACTGCACCCCACAAATACGTGAAATTATTAGGTGTCAGTTAATAGCTCAATGGTACAGCACTCGCCTACCACGCAAGAGGCCAGGGTTCCATCCCCAGCACCAAATAAAAAAGCAATCCGAAGCCTCCTTCTTACTGTTACTAAAATTCAACTCGCCCTCCATAGTTGAAAAGTCCTTCCCTATTTTGGAAGAGGAATGTGTCTATTTTTAAAATCCATTTGAGTCCATCTTAAAAGTGTTTTAAAATGTGAAGAGGGTTTGCCCTCTTTGGAAATCAGAAGCAGCTTTTCCAGCGGGGGATCCTGTTCTTGGTCACTAAGGAGATGAGGGAGAGGAAGGGCCCGTGAGTTGTCTGCCTGTCAGGCAATCCTGGTGGCTGCACCGTGCCTGGGAGAGGGCGCTCTTTGCCCTGAGAGGGGAAAACACTGGGCAGGTGGAGTTGAGGGAGCTCCAGTGGGCGCCCAGCTCACAGCCTTCCTCCCCTTCACTTCCTCTGTGATGAAGCGCTGGCTCCCTCTGCCTCAACGCTCACCTGTTGGAACTGATGGCGTCTAATTTTTGCAGCCCCCTGGCAGGAGTAAACTTCCATCCCTCTGAAGCAGGAGAAATATAACAGGGTGACCTTCCTCACCAACTCTTTTAGTGAATGCATCTGGCAATCGGCACAGCAGAGGTCACCGTGCCAGAAGGAAGCCTGGGGCCACCAGCAGCCGGGTGCCCGGGAGGGGCCTCTACACCACAGCAAACCCCCGGTCTGCGCCCTTTCTGCTGGGCTTTCGCCCGCAGCTCCGTCTGCACCAGAAGGACATCCAGGCCACCAGGCTCAGAGCTTCCCCATAGAAACCTGGGAAGGAAAAACTCAGAGAAGTCGAGAGAGTTTTCCTCCTTCCTGCATTTTCTGTCCTTCACTTGCACAGGAAGAGAAGCCCTCAGCTTCCAGAACATCCTAGGAATGACTAGGGTTGGGGTCGGGTCTTTCCACCAATGTCACAAAATCCAAATTCACAGCTAAAACCAAACAGGGAGGGTGGCCGGGGCTCTGTGTGGTTGCCCTGGGACTTTGTAGTCTCCACCTGCCCTGGTGGGTCAGCCTGGGGACAGCCATCTGGAAGCAAGTGCAGCCACGGCAGCAGAGTGCCCGCCCCACCCCAAGGCCTGAAAGTGCAGCTTGTTATGCAGCAACATGTAATGGTGCCCTATTGATGTCTGAAATAAAGGCTTAGGGGTTGCTGCTGTTTTGTTTTTGTTTTTTTAAATTGGAAGCCCAGAATTGATACGGCAGCAGCTTCATGATGGGGAACTTAAAATCCTTCCATTTTTATGCTGCATCATCTTTAGCTGTGGCTTTCATCCTCAAAGTTGTCTCATGATCCAAATAGTTGCTAGAGCTCCAGCCATCACATTGTTTTTCCATGAAAGAAGGAACAGAAAAGGCTTCTTCTAGCTGAGTTGGCCCCCTTTAAAAGTGCTTTCATAGAAGCCCCACCCAAAGACTAGCAGCTTGAGTCTCATTGGCTACTTTGAGTTACACAAAAGGACAGGAAATGTCTTTTAGATGAGAACATTGCCCCCTAGAACAAATTCAAGAGAAGAACAGGGACTGGGCATTGGGTAGGTGACCCGCAAAGCCTCCCACAGCCTGTAGGAAAGCAGGCTCTTGATAAATCAAGTGCAAAACTGCTCCTGAGACATGCAGCAGATGTGGCGATTTCTCCGACCTGCAGGAACAAGAGTGTAAAGTCTCAGCGAGGAGTCACCAGCCTGCTGCTCACCTGCGCCCTTCACTGGGAACACAGTGGGGAGAGTTTTATTCTCAGGGCTCGAGGTTCTCGCCTGGCCATGTTCTCTATTCATCTGTTTTCCCTTTATAGAGATTCCCATCACATAAAATTCACTGCTTCGGGGCACACAGTTCGGTGGGGTTCGGTGCCCACTGTGTAACTATCAGCACCATCGCCCTGCCAACCACTTCCACGGTGCTGGAAAGAAACTGTCCCCATGAGGTCAGGCCAGAGGTGGCCCTTGATCCTCCACCCAGCCCCAAGGCCACCAAAGAACCACACTTGCCACTTGGGTGCCTGTTTGTGTCCTCGATAGCTCCAAGCCTGGGTTCTGGGACGTTTCGGGTATTTGTGGGAAAGTCAGGGATGGGGACTCAGTGCATTGGCCTGGAGCAAGGACAGAGGTCTCCCACGATATGTCCAACTCTGCACGGGCACAGGGTTGGCTGCCTGTGAGCTGCAGGGGAAAAGGGCAGGGGCGGAGGCAAGGGGCAGAGCATCCTCGACATCTCTCCAGCCTCCTGCCCAGGAAGCCACAGAAGCAGTGAGGATGCTGACAGGGGCTTCCTAGATTCACGCGGCTCTCATCAGTGTGGCAAGGGCCAGGGCAGGGAGGATAACGCTCACAGTTATTAACTGGAGTCTCCCTGCTCCGCTCCTGGTGTCCTGGGGCTGGGGACTCATTTCACAGGGCAGGACATGAGGCTCACAGAGAGAAGTCCCAGCTCTGACAGGGCACCCAGAGCTGTGCCACATGGAGGCACCTGTGGACACGCATCCTGCCCCAGCCCCCAGCAGGGGCAGCCACCCCATCAGTGGCTTGGCCCTTGCCGCCTTCAGGGCTGTGGCATGGGGACCGGGCTCGGCAGAGCTCAGCCCTGGGCTTCCGGAGCCGGTGGGAGCCTGGCATGAGCAGCCCCTCCCTCCTGCCTGCTGACTGCCCTCCCCTCCTCAGGCAAAAGGTTGCTCAAGGAGACTCCAGGATTTGGGGTCCGCCTGGCCACGTCGCCAGGAGTCCTTTTTGCTGAGCATCTTGTCAGAGTTCCCCAGCAGAGCTCACAGAGCCTCAGGAAGCAACGGGAAGGAAGCTGAGGGATCCTGGCTACACCGAGCCCAGGTGAAGCAGCCGTGAGGCTGGACTGATGGGGAGGCTGGCATGTCACAGGTCTGGTGCCAGAGCCGGGGGGTGGGCAGCCTAGAAGGCTTGGAGATGCTGCCGTTTGGGGGCTGGAGGGGTCAGCGTGTGCATGTGTCATGGGGTGGGAGACTACAAAGGGAAGGGGAGGGCCGTGCGTGAGGGAGGATATATATGCTGGTGTGGCTGCCACGGAGGGATGGAACCTCGCATCCTAGGCAGCCCGAGAAGGACAGCCAGCACCCAGGTAGGAGCTGCGTGCGACCCACCGTGACTAACTGCCTGGGGAGAGCAGGGCAGCCCAGGCCAGCCACTCCGCCTCTGTCCTTTGTCCAGCCTGCCTGCTGCTGGCCTCTCGTGAGATGATTTCTTCATTCATCTTATTTTCAGTGCTCAGATGGTGGGGAAGGGGGAGGGCCAAGGGTTTTTGTGGGTTTGGTTTGGTTTTTTTCCTTTTTGCAATCTCAGAGAAAGATGCAGAAGGAAAAAAACTGAACTTGGAAATGGGGAAAAGTTTTGTTTCCCGGCCTGTGGACCCTACTTGGTCACTGCTCTCTGAGGAGAAGAGGTGGCCACAGGAGTGGGGTCAGGCCAGCAGCAGGCACTGGGAGGGGGCTTGCATTTGGGGGACCTCCAGGACCCCGGAGAGGGCTTTCTCCCTGCTTCTTGCCCTTCTCTCCTGCGTGCAGGTTGCTTCCCCGCATTTCACTTGATGCCTTTCAGATTTGAGGTTTGAATCCGGGGGGAGCGCTCTTCCTTCCACCCCGAGGAGACGTTGCTATTAATGCAGGACCTGTGGGTCTCGCTCGGATAGATGCACGGAGAGAATTTTGCAGAGAATTTCTGTGGCCATGACCTTGATCGCCTGGGGTCTCCTTTCTCTCTTGGCATCTCTTCCTCTCCGTCCGTCTCTCCCACCTAACGGTCTCTGCCCGGGTCACACAGACTACTCCATTCACGAATCGCAACATCTAAACTCTCACCACCACCGCAGCCTCCTCCTCCTCCTCCTCCTCCTCCTCCTCC